>OMLC01003876.1:5353-27067 GCA_900302585.1 Regalecus glesne | reverse complement strand
TGGGAAAGGAACGCAGTGTGTTTAGTCAGGGAACGGATAGTGAAGTCAGACCAAGTCACTGGGTTTAAATGTACACGTGTGTGAGGGAGGGTGTGACTGAGAGCAGAACTACTGGGAATGAATGGAGGGTTCATGGGGGACTAAGGGAAAGATTAGTACACCAAAGAGCTCCCAATTTACTCCATGGAGTGTCTTATCTGCCGCATTGTTCAGGTAGGAGCCTTCAAGCCCCAGACAGGTGCAGGGTGTTCCAACTGAGTGGCTCCTGCTCTCATGTCCCCTGTCATTAATCATCGACAAACGCGGCTAATTCCTCCCAGAAACCCTCATCATTAATAACACATCGTAGGTGGACATTTACACTCACACATGTCCCCCCCCTCCCCAGCCCTCCTCGCCTCTTCTCCTCCCTGGAGTGGTAGAGGAGTAGGGCTGAATGCACAAGGGATGGTAGTTTTATCATTTGTCTGGGATTAGGAGGAGCACTGTTTTCTAATTAATTGCTATATATCAAAATAATGGATTGTTTATTTATACTCAACTCCTAATGGGCCATAAAACTGTTTTATTCTGGAGGGGAGGGGGAAGGGGGATAAGGATCAGACGAGAAGGAGAGCTATTTGAATGAAAAACTAAAGCACTGTCTTCTCACCTTGCAGCTTTCGTGTATTTGTTCATGGCACGCAAGGCGCAGAGTGCATCTCTTTTTCTCCCAAGTCGAACACAAATGGACGTTTTATGTAAAGGAGAGATTAGAAAATATGACATAGCCTGTTTGTGTTTTGATTAACCCAGCTAGAACCCAGCCACTCTTAGTGCCAGTCCCAAGCCTGGATCAATGGGAGGGCTTGTACCAGGACGGAGATGTTGTATAAAACCATAGCAAATCAAATATGCAGGGGGGCTTATAACTCAGAAGGGTACCAGCACGAGGATACCAGCATGTTTGTGTGTGATTCTTAAAAGGAAAGGTGTGAACCATCAAGGTGACTTGCCTTCATGATATTCAGATCAGTCTTTCAATCCATTGTTTCTCACACAATGGAAATCTTTTTTTTTTTGCAACCTTCTCCTCACTCAACTTTGACAACCTCAGAGGACAACGCGGAGCTAGCAAGTAATCTAGGCATGTAGAATGTGACTTTTATCATGGAACCATAACCTGTTAAACTCCCTAGGTGTCCTCTTAATTAAGCTCTGTTATTCTGCATGTATTTTTAGATGGTGTATTGTTTAAGATACAGAGGGGATGCGTCTCTTTCTCCTGTCTTCTCTGACACAGACAGCTGGTTTACAGTGTTTGCTTTTTTATACATATGAGGAGTGGGTGACTGCTCACAGCATGAGTTGATGTTTCAAAGGCTTATCATTTTTGGAGTTTTCTTGAAAAATGTTCTGTTTGGGTCAATAGACAGTGTGGCCCTTAATCCCTTGAGAGCTTTGACATTGTTCTTATCTTTATTACATCAGGCTATCACCACAACTGGAAGACAGGTCTCTGATGAATAAACCCATAGGATTCAACTGGGGCATACAGAAATACGATGAATTGTAGTGATTCATGTGTTATTTCACATACTAATCGCTGTCTTTCAGCAATTAAACTTGCCATTGGGCCATTTAAAATGCCATTGTGGCATTTATGTTTTGGACCTCTTAAGTAATTAAGAACTCTTGAGGTGCTTATATTCAAAGGGTGAATTTTACATACTATGATCACAAATTCTTGGTGCCTCAATGTAGAAAATGGTGTTAAAACAGTGAAGATGTCCACAACTGCACCAGCACAAAGTATAGGAAAGGCAGACAGTGGTGTTACACAGTAGAGAGATGCTGACCGTAACATAAGCCATGTCCAAACTACTCATGCTACATACTAATGGTATGCAAATTTTATTGTGCATAGTGTTGGTATGCAAATTTAGAATGTGAAAGGTATTTTTATGCAGATTACAAGTATGAAGCATGTAGTTACCGAATACTGAATGATCAAAACGCTCCCATCGTTTTTTGTACCATTGTCACCTCAGTGGAAAAATCAGCCATGGGTTTTTTTTTCAAAAGAAATGTGATGGACAATGAAGTGGGTAGAGCTGCAGCGAGCATCGGCAAATTAAAATAAATCTAGTTTTTTTCAAACTATTTTATCTTGAAATATATTTCAGCATTAATAAAGAGCTAGAGCTAAAATGAATTGGATAATACAAAATCCGTGATTTCTTTCTAATTTGAAAGCAACTCCATTATTCCTCTAGTGTTACAAAGGAACACTTCCATTTAGATGCGAGTCTACCAAGTGCAGCGTAGTACGCAGTGTGTCACTCAGCATACTGAGAAGTACAATGACCCAAAGTTACGTGGTACAAACTTATTACTTAAGTATGTAAAAAATACCACCAATTCTGATACCTCCATACATAAGTAGATTTTTTTTAACTGGCTACATATCGAATTTGTCTTATGAATTTAGTGACAATTGAATTGTACCATGGAATTCCTATAGAATTGCTTTGAAAGTTTAGCCAGTGGTAGTTATTAGGAAAATATAGGGCACGAAAAGCTCAAGTGAGTCCTAAGGCTAGTTGATTATGAGAAATGGAGTCTACTAAATGAACAATCAAAAATAACCTAACCAAAATAACTTCCTGGTTAGTTAGTATACCTCATTTGAGTCTTAGCGTTCCCACATTAAATCTTCCAACATCATAGATAGCACATAACCAATCAAAGCATGATATCATTCTGTTGACACTTGCTTTACTACTGATGTCTACACCTACACTATCTGCTGGCCTCTGAGAACTATATTCCCATTTTGGCAAAATACAATAGGAAATTAACAGATGAATGATGGGTGATTGGAATAAAATGTAATTGCTTCAGAGCAAGGTATGGAAAAGGGGCTATGGCTTTAGCCATTATTAATTTACTGGATGGAATCCCCGAATCCTCCTTTCATATCTGTCCGCTCATTCAGCTGACAGTAAGCACACTATAACATTATGCTCTCTGGGAGCAAATTTAACACACATTTTAGCTACACGTTGCACAGTTGTCCTTAGCCTATGCTGCACTTGACAATTTGACATTACATATTCTTCCTTTCAACCAGCTGGTGCAGAATGAGAAGGCAATGCTGGTACCCTGACTGCTAAATCTTCTGCTTTTGCCATCATAATTATCTTTATCATACCATATGTCAGCTGCGCTATTATAGCACCATGAATTATTCACCAAGCTACTGAAGTCATCATCATCCTCAGCTTACTATGTATAGGTACACTATATATGTGAAGTTAGATTCAAGCTCACTGGCTTTTCTAGTGCTAAAAATGATGGGCAGTCAAATCAATCATTACCACCTACCACCTACACATATAAAACTCCAACTACCTACACTCCCCAGGAATCTCTCTCCATGTAACAAAATAAACCAGAATTATAAAAGCCTGGGATGATATGGCTGGAAGTAAAGGGGAGATTTCAAGTTCTGAAACTTGATATTTTGGCAGACATTCTATCTATCTGTTTGCAGGCCATAATGTTAGAGGAGATGAACCACAGATTGCCTACTTAGTCACCGAAAGAGAGGTAGCAGAGTAGAAGGCATAAGGCAGACCTCTTAGAAACTTCTACCCTGCCCAGATGCAGAAGCAGGTGTTTGAACCAGCTCACATTAATAATGCAGCAGGCCTTTGGAAGATCCTCTTCAGGCCCACCTGGACGATATTTCCCAGTGTCTGGGAGAAAAATAGACTGCACATTCAGCTTACATTATACAGGTACCAGCTAAACATGTGAATTGAATGACTAAAACTCCCAGTTGTTGTTTACATGTGGCTGCTTTGCATGAATTCCTTTTAACGTATTGTTCAGTCAGTAGTTATTTGTGGTACATGGCTGGCTTATTGAGACCTAGATTTACAGTCAGTGTATATCTTGTTTGCAGAAAGCTTGTTTTAATACAAAGATTTACTGTCAAGGCAGTGATCGGATCCTTACTATGATTACATATCAGTAGTGTTTCATAATACTGGGGTTTAATTTACTCAGCAGTTTTGATTTGAAAGGGGCTGATGAGGAAATACACCTATTGATTGATAACTCGTTGGGAAAGGTCACTCATTCCAAATGAATGAGAAAGATTGAGGAACAAATGTTCCATCATTAAGTTATGATGTGCTGGGATGTGTGTGTGGGGGGTGGTGGCAAGGTGTCTTCGAGTGGAAAAAAACAGTGAGTTCTGCATAGTTAGCATGAACCATCAGCAAAGGCCCAGGGAACCAACAAATTATTCTGCTGTCAAAAGGAAATGGAGCAGTACAGGAGGTAATGGAGGTAAGACAATCTGGTGTTACGTTTATCCTCAATCCCAGCTGCTGTTTTACCACACTCAGTCAGACACATAGACAGACAGACAGACAGACACACCGACAGACAGATAGATAGAAAGCTGTATGCAGGGGGAAAATGACTCAACCATACAAAGTTAATCAAGGAGGCACGCAAGAGATTTAGGCACTTCTCGAGACAAATCCTTGCACAGCACTGGCACAAGCCCACATATGTGGGTCTGCATATATGGATGGTTTTTTTCCAGCACGTATTGATACAACTTATTTGATTTGTCGGAGAAGTCAATCAATGTGCAAATAGAAAACTGAAAGAATACTATATTATAGTATGTACTTATAATAACAATGCTCTTGTTACTATAAGTACATATGTTACTATAAGTAATTCAGGCTGGTTGTTTAAATCAAAAGGTACTGTGGTCACCCATATATGATGTTCATGGCATCAATTAAGCTGGTTCATATCAGTCAGATATTGATTTATAGGCAAATTATTCTGGTGGCCTTAGCCATGGGGTTTACAATATCCTGAGCACATCTGGAGCATTCACTTACTGTGAAAGAATATTGGGTTTCCAATGAGCCCAGAACTGAGATTGCTAGAACTCATTTTATTCTCATCTTTTTACTGTATATGTATTTTAGTCAAATGCCTGTGGAGAGACTTTTAAGAAACTGCCAAGTGCAGAATATTTACCCACCCATTCAGAGATATGGTTACACCATTACATTCTTAACTCTGGTAGCAAAGAGGGATTGTTTTCTTTATTTTATTTTACTTTGCTTTGCAAGATGCAGCATAGCTTAGGAGTTATGGTGGTCATCTGGCAAACTGAAGGTTGTTGGTTTGATCCCTGGTTCCAGCAGAAAGTGTGTTGAGATATCCTTGAGACAGACATTGAGCTTTCAACTGCTCAACCCCCTTAGATGGAGTGGTGACATATCCAGGGTGTTTACCTGCTTTTTGTTCAATGGGCACTAGAATGAGGCTCCAGCATGGCTCCAAGACCCGACTTTAGATTAGCGGTTGGTGATGGATGGATGGATACTTAGCGAGGCTACCAGGGGCACTTTGGTGTATTTGTAGATCATTCTGGGGTCTGCATTTTTTTTATATCTTTTGTTTGTGTGTGCAATATTCAATAAAAAAAAATCTCAGCAACCCACTTACTTGTAAATTGAAGCACTTGTTTCATAATTATGCTGTCATCTGGCTGTAATTAGGGCATCATGAAATAAAGTGTAATCTTTTTCCAGTACATACAATTTGTTACACTCTGCTGAGAGTGCAACATTTTTATCACCATATATCAAATTAGGCTGCCCCCATTCTGTCAAGTATCAAGACCAAACCAAGAAAGTGAATGTACTCTCTTGGCTGTAAGTGGATGGGTAATGTTTTTTGGTTTTTTTTATTCCCTTTGGTAAGGATGTAGGTCACAGGCAAATGAAAACCAAAACAAATGCAGCCTTTAAATCTGAGGGACTTGGAATGAATTGAGCCAATTAAGCTCCCATTCTCTCTCCTGCATTCTAAACGAGGCTTTCTCTACATTTCAATATCCAGCTCTGCTGAGAGTCTAGCATAGAGAACCTATGAGGATTATGTCTCTAATAGAATGATTTCATTTTCAGTCTCTCAAGACTTTGACTGTGTAAATGGGAACGATATACATCGTTGGTAGTTATGAAGTCTAAATGCAACCCAGAGGTCCTCTCCTATTAATTTTTACCAGTCATGCCATTGATGTAAAGTTTAAGTCTACAGTTTTTGACTTAAAAATGGCAAAGTGAAGTTTATGAATATGGATTAAATGTCCATCCATCCATCGTCAACTGCTTCTCCGAGGTTGGGTTATGGGGTCCTGCTGGAGCCTATCCCAGCACTCATTGGGTAAAGGATGGGGAAACACCCTGGGCAGGTCACCATTCTATCGCGGGACTTGAGCTGTTAGGGCCTCAGTGTTTTACTCAAGGACAACTGAGACACTTTCTGCGGGGGCCAGGGTTCAACTAACAATCTTTGATTACTAGACAACCACCCTACCTCTTGAGCTATGCCAGGTTTGAAATATAGTTTATGATGAAGTAAGATGGAAGACTTGAATTATGCATTGTCAGCAGCCTCTGCCTCTGCATGAATCTATTTATTTTTCTTTTGGGAATGTACATCGTAGAGATGAGCTGTAGATCAATGCAAATGTTGGTAGAGGGAGGAGAGTCGCATTCCCATGGCAACGCCATGAGATGGGTTATAGCCATCGATTGAACACTGCCATTGTGATGGTATGCTTCAAACTTTTATCCCATGTTGAAAAAAAAAACATCAGGGAAAAGTGTGGGGAAAAAAACATCTGTAATTTCTTTCAACTCGGTCATTAATGTTGTAAGAAGGAGACGGGTAAAATAATCTATGGAACATGTTATAGCATAAGGGATGCACATTCATATTAAACTGAAAATGAATGAATAATTTAATTTAAATAAAGTAATTTATTTATTTTAAAAAGAATCAATAATATGCTTTTAAGCTCTGTGTAAGATTTAAATAAATTGTGGAATAAAACATGGCTTAACTTACACCCGGCATCAAATATGGTTCTGCTGATTTCACCCCAAAAGGCATCAAAGTAAGAGCAGAGCGGGACAGCTATGAGCATGAGTTTTCAGCTGTATGTAGTGAGACCGCATTTATCTTTAAGATCATGAGCCAAATGTGTACTACCCAGTGATCCTCTTGAGGAACAAGCACTTTCTTCCTTTTTCCCTGCCCTACATCAGCTGTAAAGTTCTCTCAAGTACCCCCTTATAGTAAATATTAAGCAATTTGTATGATAGATTCAGAATAATGGACCAATAGATAGATATCTTGCGAGGCATCGGTTGCTATTTAGAGTCCATTGTGCCAACATGGTGTCAATAGGCTCCATATGATGCTGATGTGGCTCATGAAATGATACATATAGCATTTTTGCCATTTCCATTTCTGGAAAGAAGTCATTGGTGAATGAAAAACTTTTGAATGGATGAGCCCCCTGACAGAAATGCAGCAATCCCCTTCATTCTTTAATGTCCAGTCTCTATATCTGAATTTGGATATCTGCTGATACCAGATCCGTTTAGCTTAAATGCTATTGTTACATATGTAAGGTGACATGAGGCTGTAGTAAACCCCACAGCAATTACCATTAAAAGAGCTAAAAATATACAAAATGCATTGAATTTATAGCTTAAGTAGGCTCCACACACAAATGGATGTAGGTGTGTAAATAACCATGGTGACTCCTTTAATGTATAGAAAAACTGAGCAAATCAAGTGTGCAGCATTGCATAAAAATATGGGGACTACTGGGTATATTTGTAGAACTCTTGAATTACTAATTCATTGATTTAAGCATTCACCTGTGCTCACAGGTAATTGATTAATCAACAGATTTTTGCTCCTAAATCTGGCTTTGGGCTTAAATTTAAATGATTACATAACGATAATTCCTAAACATCCAGCTAACATCCAGACTAACTCATCCACTGGGAGCACTAATATGAGTAGTTTTCTCAGTTGGTCTTACCAGCAAATGATGTTGCTGCACCCTTGATTTTTATTTATTTTTTGGTACAACATGGTATTAATTAGTGACCTTGCACGCTGATGAATATTTATCTTAATTTGCATTACCTACTTTTAGATTCATGCAAGGATAAGCAGTGACTTGAGACTTGATATTTGCAAAATAAGTTAATCCATCCATCCACGTATCATCAACTGCTAATCTGAAGTTGGATTACAGGGTCATGCTGGAGCCTATCCCAACACTGATTGGGATAGGCTCCAGCATGACACTCATGCCATACAGGAATAGCTCGCCCATAGACCGAAAGATATATCATTGAGCAACTGTCAGTAACAGGAGAGCAGATGACAGTCATCTCCTTGTGGATGTAGAACTCTGTCAAAACAATTGGAAATATGCTCCGCTCTGATCTGAAGGCTGAACTCAGAGGATAAATCATGATTAAACATCAGTTCCCATTTGAATCTTTAAAGTGATGCATTGCTGCCTTGGGGCACGGGATAATCTTTGTTGTTTTTGAAGACTGTATTCGAAAGGTTTTGTATAGTAATGTATGCTGATTTTGCTGGTACTCATAAAGCAAACCCTCTACTCAAGATTCAACAACCTTTGAAATCTGAGGTAGCCCTACTTTTGAAGTTATTTGCTGATCTTTGATAAAATATATCTTCAGGCTTGTTTATAATTCAATTATCCTTTGTATAAATTTTGAATATTTCTATATTGTGGTTCATAACTATTATGTTATGTAAATTATTATCAACAATCTGTTGTATTACATAGTTTTTGACAGTAGCATATATATATATATATATACACAGAGAGAGAGAGAGAGAGAGAGAGAGAGAAACTCTCTGTAACAACACAAATGATAACCAGTCTGTTTGACAAGAGCATAGGCTGAAGTAAAGAACTCTTGCAGTCCCTCTATAACATCATGTTGGCATTGTTTAAGGATAAGGTTTTCATCTCTATCATATCTGCAGTGCTTTACATATCTAATATACATATGCTCACATATTCCTATGCTAGGATTTCTGCTTTCAGCCTAACATTGTGTTTCCGTTATGTTGCTCAGTAGTACTTTAATGTTCTTTGTCCTCACATCCTGTCCAACTGCAGAGTAATCCCTTAGGCATATTTCAAGAAAATGCTACTCTTACATAGGGTTTTAAGGGAACCAAAAAAAAACACACATTAATGAACTGCCCAATAGACTTTGGGTCTTTTTTCCCCAAAGCAGTGGCTAATGGCTTGTGGCCTCTCCTGAGAGCTCCCTAAACCCTCTCTCCTTATAGCTCCTATACCAATAATTACTGAGGCATTCTTCTCTGCATTTTGTGTGCAGACAGTCTTTTCTTCATATTATTAAACCAGTCGCCCACCTGATGAAGCTTGCGTGCAACGTCTATTCCCAGCTCACATCACTTTTGCTTTCATCTCACACGAGTGGCTACTGTCTCCACATGGGCATTGTCAAATGCCACAAGGGTGCAGCAGAGATTGTGTGCATGATCGCCTCGCTGGTGGATCGTTATTAATGATCATCAGGTAGAATCATCAGGCTGATGAAACAAAAGCCTGGGAATTTCACAGCCACCTATCCCACTATATGTCTTCAATTCCTCTATTCTGTGTGCTGTTGTTGATGAGGGCAGGCATGTTTTTGATACTTTGACATACTGTTCCTAGGGATGGCTCAAGGGTTCATCCAATCTCAAAAGAAATTCACAAAATTTCATACACGCAATTAGCGTTTGAGATATTTTCCCAATGCCGCTTTCGTCTGGCTCCACATTCGCTACAGCACATGATAGAATGAATGAGCGTCTGTGTTAAATATCAGTAAGATGTTGACTCTCTCCAGTCATTTATAGATGTATGCTTCGGTTATCATTACCCTGCGTAGTCTCGCTTTTTGTTTTTGTGCTAGTCTGATGCATAGTCTCCTAGCATGTTCAGTGATAACACTAACAAATGGCCCTCAAAATCTGAGCCGATATTTCTTTCTGTTCAGGAACTACATAAAGCTACTTACACTGTGGTGCTAGTGGTGGCCATAATGAGAAATCCTTCCCTCTGACTTTAAAGAAAACTAATCCTGAAGCTACTTGTTGATGCTGGATATCATTAGAGGCATTTCTGATGTTTTTCATGCTCTAAAACAAGGACGTGTTTTTTTTTCAGTTGGTGTATTTCTTTTTTTTTGGTCGTTCACAAGGAACTTTCCATTTTCCTTTGCATCATTTTGACTTGGTTTGTGTGTGCTTATTTTATGTGTGCTTTCCAGTATCCCCCATATGTTAAATTATATCTAATAATGATGCATTTTTGCCTTAATCACACTTTATGCTGATGAGAGTGGTCCTTTTACATGTTACCATTAGTCCCCATGTTGTGGGGGTGGACACGGATTTAGACAGAGCTTGGGGGGCTTAAGGTCTGATGCCCTTCCTGGAGCCCCACAACGGGTCCACAACTTCCAGCTTATCAGTTCCCAAAGTATGCATTCTACCCCTGAGCTACCACAGCAGCCTAATCAAACTTTATCAATATAAAGTGTGAAAATCATAAAGTGCTTTATAAAATCACCAAAGACAACAGAAACTCCAAACAAACATAACTAAACACCCCTGATACAGGGGGAAGCTGACAGCTTATTTGATCTTATGTTTCTAGAAAGGCCAATTTTAGATGTGGAGCAAGTCGTGGAGCTGGAAAGAAATTCATTAACTCACTCATTCATATTTTCATGATTAGCTACATATTTACTATGAGAAGGTAGTGGGGAATCAGAATTTGATAGAAGGGCTCTGAAGTTGAAATATGTCATGTGAAGCTTGAAAAGATTAGTGATGAAAACAAGACAAAAAAACAACACATTAATTGTGCAGCATTAAAGGCAAAATTCGCTCCTCTGCCAGTCCCCTTTCAGAAGGATAATAACGGTTTTGATGAGCCAGAGGCAGTAAATTCGAACCCACCATTGGATGTCAGGGAGGGCATCAAGCCTTAATCCCCCAGCTTTATTTAAGTCCATGCCCGCCCCCACAATGTGAGGACTAATCATGACACATAAAACAGACCTCTTCTCTTCTTGCAGCTCTTCAGTGAAATAGGCCCACCAAATATTCATTTCAAATAAAAGTAATAATGAGAAACAAAGTATTTATGAATCAATGATCAAGCTTAAAAACTCTTGTTAGACATGAGTATTCCACTCCTTGTCAAATATTTGTCTGTAGTTTCTTAACATCATAGAGATGTCGCTAATTATACCTTAGGTTGGGGTTGCTAAGGCTGTTGCAAGGATATATTTTTTTACATTTTTCCCTGATTATCTTATCGTTAGACCATCAGTAAAAGGATGGAATATTGCTATATCAAGATTTAAAACACTTCTCTCTGGGTAAAGTTCCATGTGAAATCTGAAGAAATTACTTACAGCACCCAGACAGGATACATAGCCACAATTAGAGATACATTACCTCATCGCACTATATCTTTCAAACACCTTTTATTTTTCAGAAACACCACTACATCTCTCATACTTGAAAATAAAGGCATGCGCTACAATTGGGTGAATGAAGATCTTTTGCAACCATGAAGCCACTTTTGGTTGCACTTTTGGTCAATATCATATTTTTTGGTAGCAAATAGCTTAGAATGTGGCAAATGTGGCAGTTAAATAACTTTGTCAGACATTTAATTTTGGGGGCCAAATAAGTTGGCAGTAACAAAGGATCCAACATGTTAGATACAAGTATAATTGTACTATGAAAACTGTAAAAAAGCAACAACCAGAAAAAAACATTTACCAACAAATGTTTCTTAGAAAGCAGAAGACAGAAATACTCCACTGAGTATGGTGGTTACTGGTACCAATCTGGTGGATGACACACTTGAATGGGTACCAAATTAAAGGCACTCGTGAGGAAGCATATTTTCAAGCAAGCTAAAACGTTCACTGTAATTGAGTAGGATTGTTTTATTTGCCACACGACATAGGGCAGTGGAATCTTCCCTCTGCATTTAACCCATCTTTCTTGGGAGCTGTGAGCACAGCCACTGCACAACACTTGGGGGGGGGGGCAATCAGGGGCTCAGCGTCTTGCTCAAGGACACCTTAATATGCTTTCTGTAGGGGCCAGTTATCAAACCACCAATCTCCATTTACTAGATGACCACGCTCCTTTCTGAAGTAGGATTATCATTGGGAAAATTGCTATTAAACCGAAGAAATGAATGCATACCCCATACAAATACCATTCAGTGTGATATTGAGGTTATTTACAGAACCATTGACCAACAGTGGAAGGTTTTTAATTGGTCAGGGAGGACATTTCTTCTTTGGTTGTATATTGGCCTTGCTTTACAGCCAAGTTCCTAGAAATGGCTAAAATGTCTAGCTATTCCAACACTTAACCGATATTGTTTCAATGGAGGAATTTCCACTTTGTCCATACATCCACTCATCATTGGTCGGTGATGTTCTCTACTGCGGACCTAAACAGCAATCTCAGATCAAATGTTGGCTTGATGGTGGATTTCCAGTCATGATGAAGTACTTGATGTCAAGCTGATGCTGGCACGATGGCCCCTTGTTGTGTGGGAGCCTGCTTTATCATCTTGTCAGCCATGTAGGCCGGGCCTTTTGGAGCTTTCTAGCCTGCTATGCACTACTGTGTTGTCACACTGCTGGTACTGTTTACTTCTGCCCTTCCTAATGGCATCATAGCTCCCTGCAAGCCATGCAACCACTTCTCCTGCTTCCACATCCCCCCACACTCCCCCTTACCACAGCCTCCTATGACTGCTGTAACCAGGCGGACTGCCTCTCCTGCTGGGTTCCATTTCACCCCCCCCACACACACACACACACTTGAAGAGCAAAGCTTGTAGTTTCTTTAGAGTTGCTGAGCCCCTCTGAGATCTTGCTCCCCTGCCTCCTCTCCCGACTTGGCTGATATTCTGGAAGTCCTGCTGATTCCCAGGCCCTAGGGTTTGGGATCATTTGGAAAACATTCAAGGCACCCTAGTCAAACACCCATGTGTGGATTGCTCAAGTTTGCACAAACTACGTTTCATCTCAATAGTCTTAATGGCCCGAGTTGAATATCTTCCATATTTTTAATATTCTAACAATTGGAAACATGTTTTTATTTTAGGCTTAATTATTGCTGTTAGTTGTGCTTTCAGATGCTTCTGCAGACTTCTCAGTTTGAACACCTATCTCCAGTCACAATCCAGCATCCAAACTGGGTCTTAGTTTACAACTTCAATCTTCTCACCCCTTTTTAAGAAAAGGTGACTTGCACCCAAAACAGGTTGTTGTGTATAAGTTGGCTGAAATCAAGTCCCCAGACTTCTGAGTTTGTTTTTCAGTCAGGAGTTCTTTAGTCAAAGGAAACTTTCGTTGACATCTGCAGTAGCTATATTTGGTGGTTCAGTTCTGGGACCTTCCTGCCTTTCCACATGCATATGTGGAAAGCCCAAGGCAGGGAGAGAAGCAGCAAAGACCCCCCATAGGGTACAGAACAGAACAGACATCAATGACAACAGTAATGATATTGATTAAGTCAGACACAGCATGAAAAGGAGGAGCTGGGGTGTAGGCGGATAGCAAAGCAGCTTGGAAAACAAGTGGGAAGAGTGGGCATGCTAAAGCAGCTTAAATAAGGCCCTGTATGAGATTTACCAATTGGATGCATAGAAGGGAATCAGTGGAGGCATCAGCTGATGTGGGCTGGCTTTGTGATCAACTGCTATCAGCTGATTTCCCCCGTTTTACAGGTACAGTGCATATTCAGAATTTAGAATGTTAATACGAAGCCACCAGGCTAATTTTCATCTTTTGTCCCAAACAGTTAGGGGCTCAGGAAGATAAGGACCAATGTCCCATGGCCTTGAGTGTCGAGACAGGAACTATGGATGGTGCAGTTGCTGCTACCATATGGAGAAAAGGAGTTATGTAATACTCTGGTGTAGCCTGGAGGAATGGCAAAGGAGGAGGCAGACCGAGCATAGGACATGGGTTTTCCTCCTCTGTGGGAAAGAGAGGGTCTTGTTGACTGGCTCAAAGTCAGCTTCTCAGATAGGGAGTTGTTGATGATGGAGGAAAAAGAGCAGAATTGAACTGAGCAATTAAAATGGACATTCCTTTCCTTTTCCTATCCGTTTCTGAGTGTTTTGAGACTGGAGTGTAATGAGGGTTGTTACATCAGCTAAAGTGAGATCATGTGAAAGAGCCAATGATTTTGGAGGTGCTGTGAATTCTCCACCTGAGAGATCAATGAAAAGCCGTGAAGAAATCCGTTTCTAATAGTGAGTCTGTATAAGGACCAAGGCACCCAGGAGCAAGTGGAAATGAGGGTGTACCATATTTCACCAACCACATCAAGATCATGGACAAGGCCATCACGATCAAGCAGGGAGGATGTGAAAAAGGTCAGATTAGACTTTTTAGACTGTAAATGTCAATTAGGGATGGGGGACAGTTGATTGTTGATACTTACCATAAAGTCACAATTACTGTTTGACTCTCATCAGGAGTACAAACTAGGAGTCATCAACACTGTACCACTGAGCTGACCATGTCCCCACTGAAATGGCAGCCAAAGAAAGGGAGATACCTCTCCTTAGATAGGCTCTGGTTAAATGTGGTTATCCTAACAGGGCATTTCTCAAAGTCAGGTAGATGCCTGAACACTGCACCAGCTGATCAAAAAGAGAAGGGCCACACCTGCCTAAGCACAAACCGATGGTGATTCCATACGTGACAGGAGTATCAGAACAATTTAGAAACACATTTCCAAAAAACTCCCGTCTTGGTTCCTTTCAAAGCCCATTTCCTTGACATAAGTTTAGCGTATAGAAGATAAGGTACATCTCTTGGGTACAGTTTCCATTAGAGTGGTAGAATAAGTGTTAGCTGGCATGGATGACAGTTCTCTTGGCCATACATCCGTAAACCACTGATGATTGAAATCCCCCATAAAACCAATGAAAGGGGCTGTGTCGGTAAATAACTTGATAATGAAGATTCTTAGTTCTCATTACAAAAGAATGAGATGTCATTCCATTTGTTGTACAAAAGAGGCCAGAACTGGAGCTCAGGTCTGCAGCCTGCATCCAAGTTCACCATATCATGGAGTCTTTCTACAGATTTGGAGAGGTTGAAAACCTTGCTATAAAAGACTGTCCCTGGGAAATAACATGCACTGAAAAATTAAGACCACCACACAAAGAAAGCAATTCTCTTTTTGAACTCTCCACTATCTCCTTAACTTTTCTCGTGCCCTTTCTGATGCACTCGAGCTTTTTGATAGTTAGAGAGGCTTGCTCTCCATTCTAATGCCTGAAGGTTCTAAAGTTTTAAACGGACCTGACGTTCTCTTTTCATATATATAGGAATACCGACTTTCACAAAAGTATGCGCGAGAGCAGAGATGCATCGATTGGAATTTGGATAGTCCACTAGCAGAAAAACATCTAAAAGATGAAGCACAAAAGGCAGGTCACAGTTATGTAAAAGAATCCAGTTAAGCACCCCTGACAGCATATCAAATATTTGTGGGCTTCTACGGCATCAAAGGCGAGTTTAACTGAGAAGAACATTTTATCGCTACATTTAACACCAACTAGATGCCATTGTGAAGGGTATGAAAGCATCACTTTGAATGTGTCTGTGGTATTTGTCTTGGCTAACCACATGTCTCTACCTGCTTCCTTAATAAACTTAATGGCATTGTCAATAGAAGCATAAACAGGAAGAAAGGCGTCAAAGGAATGTGAATATTGATGCCTTGAGCTTCTTCATTTTGAGGAGCAGATAAATCAATGATTATGCACATTTTCCCAGAATATTTATGAGTAGCTATATCTGTAGGTTAAATGCGAGTTGTGGGAAAGAATGATTTAATAATAATATTTTTTCCCTTATCAGTCCCACAAGGGGAAATTTGCAATTCACTGCATTTGACCCCTTCTATTGTACAGGAACAGTGAGCTGCCACCATCTGGTGCCTGGAGAACACTTGGGGGTTCAGAGTCTTGTTCAAAGCCACCTCAACATGCTTTCTGTAGGACTAAGGATTTAACCGGCAACCTTCCAATCACTAGAAGACCACTCTACTCTCTGAGCTATGCCAGCCCATTTATCAAAAGGACTAATCATAATTCTGTGCTCGATCTCTTTTTCCAGTAATACATCAACTATCTCAGGCCTTCACATCCTTCACATCAGATTTTGAATTAGTGTAAACAAATCACACTTTTGGCAACCAAGTCAAACCAGCTCTTAGACCATGAGCCACTCCTGTGATCAAATAATTAAGAAACAGTATTTGGGATACTTTTTATTTCTGAGCCTTCCCCAGCTCATGGTCATTGACCAGGATTGTTGGCCTTATTTTTGTATTTTCCATTTTCACAAGGTGGGTTAATTTGGGGTGGCATAGCTCAGTTGGTAGAGCGGTCGCCTGGTGATCCGAAGGTTGCAGGTTCGATCCCCGCACCTGCAGAGAAGTGTGTCAAGGTGTCCTTGAGCAAGACACTGTTCCCCTAACTGCTCTGCCCTGTGATAGACTGGTGACCTATACAGGGTGTACCCCGCCTCTCACCCAATGAGAACAGAGATAGGCTCCAGTTCCCCTGCGACCCAATTTCGGATAAGCAGTTGATGATGGGTGGATTGATGGATGGGTTAATTTCAAGCAACTGATTTTAGATCCCCATCTCCACAGTAGCTACAGGCATACATGTATTTATAGTTACAGTACTGTCAGACATTTTCATAAAAGATGTAACGCATAGGAGTCACCAGTGTCATCACCTTGACCCCTCCAGGGAAAGGATCGGATGGTTGACCTATAGCCACAGAATTTTGCCATAGATTGGATGAAAGAAAGAGCCACAGATTAAGTTAGAGAGAACATGATACCCTGGGAAATAACTACTTGAGAATATCATTACCTGCTTGGATTTTGTTTCTCAGATTGGGAGAAATCAAAGCAAGAGGAGGAAAGAATAAAACCCCAGTGGAGACTGGAACTACATTTCCCAGTGATCACTGCAGGATTGAGATGCCATCAATGCTTGCTAGAGTGATCTCATTCAGTGATCTTGGTACCAGTCTTGTGAGCCAAAGAGGAAAACAAGATGGCTGCACCCAGAAAAATGTAGATACTCAGTGTGTCCAACTGGACTTCAGGACCTGGATTCTGGGGTCATGCTAGCAAACAATGGCTAGATGCTGTCAAGGCTGATGAGACGGGGGTGATCCTCCTGGTCTGTGGAGTTAGCTGCTGAAATTCAGTGCCATTTTAATATTCTCAGTTAATATTCTTGGACGGCAGAGCAGTATTCAGAATAGGGAGTGCAGCAGTATTGCAGAAACAGCCTTTACCTTTTTTTGGTAGTATATCTTGAGACAGAACAGTTTGAAGATCTGCAGATAGGGGTCTTATTGTAAGAGACAAAATGTACCCATCTGCATGTATGCATGTATGTGTTAGAGAAGTCTTAGTTATTGTCCTTTATAATCATGCTAGCTCTCCAAAGGTAACACGGTCCAGCATTTGACTAGGTGTCAGTTCACTGATCCACTGTCCAGGTGTGTATTAATCATGGGGCCTTGAACAGAGATCTCATCTGGAACTCATTAGGTTTCTATTGACCTGACTGCTCAGTTAATATGTTGTCTTCTGGCCTCCTGAACAAACCTGGGATGTGTTGGGCACTGCCTTTGGATTTACTTCACAGAAAACAACCCACTTGATGGACGATGACATGGAATGCAGGGAGGCAAACCTCACATATCAGCTTCACCTTGAAGGCCAACAACCAGCTGGATAAGTGACAGTAGAAAGTGTAGGAGGACAACTATCACATATATTCAAATGACACCCTCAGTTGACCTTGCCCTTTAGTAGATTTAGCAAACAATTGGATGAACTCTTTGCATGGAGCGGGGGGTAGTATCTGGAAGTCATCAACTTAGATCGTGTGTATAAAAGATGAACACTCTCAGATCCTCTTTGCACTTCATGCACGAGAGCTAGCCCTCTCTGTGATTGAACTGCCTATTGAAGCTTCAATGTTAATAAACTCTGTGTGAGACGAGTTCTTCTGGAACTCTTGTCTTTTTTTCCTTTATAAATGATAAATATGATAAAGAAAACGTAGCCACAACACTATATAGATGTTTTACAAGAACAATGCAACAGGTTCTTCATAAGAAGAATCCAACTGGGGTGTAATACTGTCTGAAAACTAGGTTTCCAAGAGTCTGGGACTGGTTATTCACTAATGTTGGCAGTATTTGAATTTTTACTTGCCAGATGAGAGCTCTGGCAAATGAAAACAGCACTCTATTCACATGTGGATTCCTCTGCTTCAGATAGCTGATGCTGAGAGTCCATGATGCAGTTGATCAGCCATAGATCCTCATCATGGACAGGGTTCGACAGCAGGGTAGGTTGAAGTGCATTGACTAATAGCATAGTCATTCTCATGTGGAAGAATTTACCGAGTGGCTTGCAAAAGAACTGGTAAAAATAGACATATTGAAGTAACTTAAATAAAGTGCCCCGTATGAGATGAGGCTATTTGATTTATGGAAGGGAATCAGCTGAGCCATCAGCTGATGCCGGCTGACTTTGACTTTGTGACCTGCTTGAATTAACACTATGCTCACTGTTTATTTAGAAGAAGAAAAAATCAATATTTCATAATGATAAATGAGCATATCCAGAAATTTAATATTATTGGGGCCATGGTAGCTCACCAGTACAGCGTAACCCTCCAAGACAGGTGTTATGGGTTTGACCTTGCAGTGGGGGTCAGGAAAGGGCATCCAGCCTTAATCCCCTAAACTTGGGTAGATGTGAGGAATACATTGTAAAGTGCTTTGAGTGGTTGCTAGATTAGAAAACATTATACAAAAAGTAATTTTAATGTTTCTTTGTGGGCTTATGAAATGCACATCAAAAGACAGGTGAAAGAAGAAAAATAAATAAACTACAATGATTTGGTCTTACCATGCAGAATATTTTCCAAATGATCACGAGTGAATAGTCTGTGAATATTTAAGAACCTTTTAATATTTGGGGCAGCATAGCTCAGCAGGTAGAGTGGTCGTGTGGCAATCAGAAGGTTACAGGTTCAATCCCCGGTCCTGCAGAAATCCTGTCGAGGTGTCCTTGAGCAAGACACTGAACCCCTAAATGCTCCCTAAGCACCATACAGTGGCAGCTCACTGCTCCTATACTATAGGATGGGTTACAATGCAGAGAAATCCAAATTTCCCTTTGTGGGACTGATAAGGGAATAATTTTCTTCTTTTTGTTTCTCGTAACAAACTATGCTTTGTGGAGAGTAATGTGAATGAGTCTTTATTCGAGGGTTAAAATATTTAAATTAAACGCTTTTTTAACATGCTGAATTAAAACAAACGATCAAATTGTTCACAAACAGGCTTTGCAAATCACATGAAATTTTGAATGGATTTGCATGTTTTACATCCAACAAGTATTTAAGATAGCCTTTGATTGTCTCTTCATTTTGCCTTGCATCACATGCTCCAACAATCATCAGAACAAGATAATACAACATAAGCCTCTGCAGAAGAGCACAGCCTTGTGGGAGGACCGTGCTCATAGTTGCATGCATCATTCATGTATGCTGGGGGCTGGGGTGTTATGATCACACAGTCCCTGTGTGTGTGGGTGGTTGTATGGTATATGTTAGAGTTGGTGTGTTTTGGGGGGAGACGTGTATGATCACATGTTATGTATGAGGGTCACAGTTCATGTGTGGGGGTGTATTCACAGGGGGGCGATCACCTCCTTGGACTCCTCTGTTGTTTGAGCAGTGTTATTAAGCGAGGAAGAAGACTGTTCCGCGTGATAGTTGGTGCATTCCATCGAGGCATGATTCACAGGTTCAGGCAGTAATGTTAATGATCCAATTTCCCAATAAGAGCAACCTATGATCCTATGGATGTTGGGTGAGGAGACATGTTGTAATATGACTCTTAAATATATAAAAAAAAACAGCAAATGTGGCTTCTGAGTTGGCCAAGTCCGAGTACCACTGCTGTAAAGGGTGAACAGCAGTGTGGAGCGGACCTATCCGTGTGGAGCACCACTGCTGATCATGACCAGGGGAGAGAGCGGTTATTGGTCATAACCAGCTGTTGCCTATTGATGAGGAAGGAATGAAATCAAATAGATGAATTAGGGGGTTTATTTTCAACTGATGCATTTAGGAGAGCAGTATTTCTGGCTGCCTCGTATTGAATGCATAGAAGTCTTTGAACAACACTCTGGCATATGGTTTTATTTTCGGTGTATCCAGATGTTTTGAAACAAGGTTAATGAGGCTAGAAACAGCATCTTCTGTGTTGTGCTCTCACTTGCACATGGACTTATATGGGTCACGTTTACCCTGTATAGACGGAGAAAGCACATAAGAGATGATTCTATCCAATGACTTCACTGATACACAAGGTAGAGCCACAGGCTGAAAGTCATTGTACTCCCGGGGGCTTGGTTTCTTTGGAAATGGGATGACCTGTGAAGTTTTTCCAGCCTGTGGGGACAGTGTGTGTCTAGTAAATGCTGGAAAATGGGCTGCCACTCCGAGGCTAGTATGTCTGCAGAATAGAGGCACTGATGTTGTCAGGACTGGTGGGCTTTTCATGCATTGAAGTGTTAAAAGATGTTGGCCACCTGACCCACTGAGATTTTACTTTATCTTCAGACCACACAGCCACTGACTTCAGCAATTCTGTGCATCTTTCAAAGCTCTTTCAAACCTCCCTGCTCTTTCAAAGTGGTTTCAAACCTGGATAAATCAACTGTTAGGATTGTTTGCGATGGCCAACTCATTGTTTGTCACTTGTGGTGTTCACTTGGGATATCTGTCTTTGTTTTCATGGTCTCCTACATTTCTTTGGTGTTGCCAGCCATGAATGCCTAATGAAAGTGTCTCTTCAGTGCATCCTTTGCCTTCCCGAGTTTGCCGTTCAGTTTCTTGTCTCTTCTGTGAAGCTCCATTGCGTCCTTGTTTTCTAAAGCCGATTTCTCAGGTTAATCGTTTAATGTCCTTGGCCATTTAGGTTTTGATATTTGGGTGCACTTGGAGTGTTTTTATGGCGATAAATGACCATACACAGAAGTTGATGTAATCTGTTCTCTCTCTCTCTATGTTGCATCTAAAGGGCCCTCTCCATTTCGTGCCCTCACCAGTGCAGGAAAAGCCAGCTCCTAGTTCATCTGTTTGTCCTGGGACCACTGATGGGGCACAGGGTTCTATGGTTTCTTTTACTTTTCGACTTGGTCGTATGGATTGGATTTAGATACACCACGTTGTGGTCCGAGTTGGATGTAGGTGGTTTTCTCCTGGACTGAAAGCCATTGATGAGGCTTGTTTAACATTTTTCCAGTTTATTTTCCCTCCTTGTTCCGCATTCTACAACCTGTTGGAATCTTGGCACATGTTTCTCCAGGTTACAGGTGTCCACATCTCCCAGAACAATGGCAAGGGCATCTGGGGATTGCTGTTGTAGATTCTGCACACACTCTGCTATTGGAGCAGCAATGCACTGTGTTTTGCCACTCAGGGGGACAGAAATTACAAATAGCGGCATACAGCTAAATTCTCAGAGGAGATAAAATGGTCTTAACATGATGCCCCGAAGTTCAAAGTCTTTGTTACATATTGTGTATTTTGTGTATTTGCAACACCACCACTCATTTATGTAGATATAACACCCCCCCCCCCCC
>OMLC01003865.1:18136-37612 GCA_900302585.1 Regalecus glesne | reverse complement strand
ACATCTCCGTTGCTTCCGATGTTTGATGTGCACGGTGGCAGAGGCAGTCTGCAGGGATGGTGAAGAGGGGGAACATTTGCAAAAGATGTCAGGAGCAAAAAAGAAGAAATGAGCAAGGAGAGACCAATACAGATCTTTAATAACCAGCTATAAAAGAGGCACTTAGTGAACCACTTTAAAAACCTGCAAGAGGCATTGCATTTCCCTTTCTTCTCTCTTTGATTCTTTTGCACATTATTAAAATAAAACTTTGACATTAAGCATTACACCAGAAAATACTCTACCTACAATATTGTACAATATAAGATACATACAGTATGAACAAGACAAAGCACATTTTTTTGTCCTAGTAAATACTACTCATAATTAAACAGTTGGAGTACAGACACAGATGATTGAGTTTGTGACATGTGTGTGGCATTATCAGTGCATGGGAGGAACTCCTATTACAGGTCTCAGGACTGTGATGTGTCCTTGTACGGACCTGAGTTTATACAACAGAAGCTTTCCTAATTTTCTTTCTTATCGGCCAACAGATGAACTGCTTGGAGGATTTACACAGTATCTTTACCATTGTGAAGAAACTATAGAGCGCCATTAATTACAGTTTGATGTTTGTAGTATCTGCTACAGGTCTTCCCTTCTGAGGACATTGGCATTCACATTACAATAAACATAACGTAGCACCAGTTAATGTTTATACAAACGGCTAATACAATGAATGGCAAGGCAGTACAGTAATGTAAAATGAATACGTATTTCTTTAAGCATGTACAAAAGGTGCACAGACAATACTCCAAGCCAGTTACAATATCATTTGGTCCGGTTGCAAAAGACAATGACCTTTAAAATAATGGTGTGAATCCAACAACTTGACAAGATTTTTTTTGTTTTGTTTTTGGGGATAAAAAATATTTTGGTGTATTTTCAAGTATTCTTTCTTTTCTTGCCATTACGTGAATGAAATATGATCTCTAAAACAGAAAACGTTCAACAAAGGAAGAGCAGAAAAATATTTTATGATTTGCCCAACTACCATATTCATTGAGTCAAAAGATTCAAATCTGCCACCAGTCCTCACATTTGTGTAATAAAAACACCTTTACAAAAGAAGACATAAAGTGACTACATTAAGTATTTAGAATAACATTTCACAGAAAAAAAGCCGTGCAATCTCATTCACCATAATGAATTGTCTTGATCCTTTTTTAAGTGTGAACTCCAGTCTCTGTTTCACCGATCCCCTGGCCCCTTCAGTTTATAGATTCCGACGTGTCCTTCCTTAGAGGAATCTTAAAGCTAGTGAGTTTTTGGCCAAACAGTTGGCTAAGAAGGTGGTTCTGTGACTCGGCCGTTCGGTAAGAATGACTTTCCATTGACCTAACACCAATCTTTTGCCTAGACTTGTTCAAGGAGTTGTTAATAGGAGCTGGGGACACCTTTGAAACTGGGGAATGCAACGTGCGCCCCAGGGGTCCCTTTTTGGCTTTGTAATCCGCTTTAAGATGCGTCAGGATCTCGGCCTTCTTTGGCGTGCAGTTATCCAGCATACCTCTCTTTGACTGCAAGCCTAGGTTCGTAGTCCTGCACTTGGAGACAATTTTGTTGCTGACAGCATCATCACGTACCGAAGAGAGTACAGGATAGTCACTGGTTCCCTCTGACTTTCTTTGCAGAGAGAGACTCTCACACTTGCTGGGGCGAAACTTCTTTTTGGCCCTGGCATCCATGCCAAGGTTTTCTCTTGTTGCAGGAGAGGAAACTCTTTGCAGGCTGTGGGGGGACCTAATCTCTTTTCTCTTCTTCTGTTTCAGAGAATCTCTGTCCTCACTCGAAACTGCACCATGTAGGGGCACCTTGGAGTTGAAGATTGTGTTTGGCTCCATTGCCCGTGGGCTGCTAGCAGAGCTGGTTTTAGTGTTATCACTTGTTTTGACTACAGAGGTTTTGTCTTTTATCTGACTGCTACCTTGCTGCTCAGCACCATTTACAAACAAGGAGTCCCGTTTGCTGTCACAGTGAGCTGTCAATGTGTTTAGCACCTGCTCATCCTGCCTCTGTTTGTCTATCACAGTAGAGTCTAACTCTTGCTTTTCTGAGTCAGGAGCCTTCGGAACGACTTGACTCTCTTTTATGCTGCTGTGTGAGATTTCACTTGATGGGAGCGAATCTCTCGCGTCTGACCGTTTCTCTTCAGTGTAAGCTGTGCGGCAGTCAACAGAGGCTTGCTTGGCTTTAACTCCCTCTTCTCCTGTTTTGTTATTCTCTTTCGAGGAAGGCCATTGTGAGACGCTCTCAGCTCGGATGTAGACCGACTCATCTTCCTCTTTAACATCACACGGTTGAGTAATTGATCTCCCATAATCCTCTTTACCAGACAGTTTCGGAGAGGGACTTGGCTCCATGTCTTCTTTTTTGGGTGTTGCAGACTCCGAGGAGTTCATTCGAAAAGCACATTGCTCCACAAGTAGGTCTGAGTAGTCCGCAGCAATGTCCTCCGTCTTTACATTTGTACTGTGTGCGTCAACGCGACATTCACTTGCGCTTGTCTGCGTGGCGTCATCCGTTGTGGAGATACAGGGTTTCAAAGACTGCATTTCAGAATTCTGATTCAAGAGCAATGAGCCTATGCTGGCTATGCCACTGTCTGAGCTGTTCTCTTGCATAGTGTCTGTGAGAATTTTCCTTTTCTTGGTTGCAGGGAATTCACATTCATCTTCTTTGGAGGCAGAGGCCGAGGCTTTGACAGGTCTGAATACACCTCTGAATTTGAAGATCTTGTTCCCCCCTGAGAGATGTTTCTCCATGTGCCGGTCAAACTGTTCCTTCTTAGAGAAGGTGTAATTACAGGTGCTGCAGATGAAGGATTTTTTGATCACATGCATGACATCGGCACATAGCTCACAGGTGTAGAGTGTTGTGTGCTTGGAGTCTAGCTCATCCACCTCCTCATGTGCTCTCTTTAGGTGCTCTTTTAGTTCTTGGGCCTCCTGGTAGGAGACGGGGCATTTATGACACAGAAATATCTTCTCCAGGTTGTGAACCACTAAATGTCTCTGAAGTTTGAATGGTTTGGGGAACTGTTTCCCACAGTGGTGACAGTCTCTCGATGGATCTTTGCAGTTGGGGTGCATCTCCACATTTTTTGGTGTCTCTGGCTTGTGGAGAACCTCAAGTGGTGTTAACGTGCTCTGCTTCCCACTTGTTCCACCACTGCTTTTAGGTTTGTGCACTTTGGGCTCGACCCCCTCGGAAGTTTTCCCGTCTCCGACAGAGCTGTCTGTAGCGGGAGCTTTTTCCTGGTCTTTGTTGGTTTTAGTGGATTCCTTGTTGGCTTTGCTGGGGCAATGCTGCATGATGGAAGTGATAAAATTCTTCACAGCTGTCTCCTGCATGAAGCAGCCAGGAATGCCCAGCATGGAACCCTGCGTTTGACCCTTTCGGGCAAACTGGGTGGCATGCTCTCGCAAATGCTCGTTATACATCAGCACTTCAGAGATCTCCTTCAAGCACATCCCACAAGTCCAGATGCCGGCCTTGTTCTTTGCATGTTTCTCCCTTAGGTGGTCCCTTAGCTGTTCCCTTGAACTGAACTTGCGTTGGACACACATATAGCAGGTGGGAGGTGGAGAGGGGTTGTGGGAGAGCTTGTGAAAGTTTAGCTCCACTAGGGTGAGGAACCAGGTGAAGCACACCTTGCACTTGTACTGCTTATCTTTGACCTTTATACTGCAGTCCAGGCGTTTTCTACCTCGTCGCTCCGTTGGTTTCTTGGGCTTTTCAACATTTTTCACATCAGCTGCTGGTACGGGGGCAGCCACTGAAATATCTTTGGCAGAATCAAAAAACTGGATTTCCGGAAGTTGAAAAGTAGTGTTGATGTTTTGAATGTCTATGCTGTGGAAATTGGGTACATTGTTTGAAACACATGGCTCCACAGAATAAGTAGCAGAGGGCTGGGGCAGAGGGCAAGGTGGGCTTGACACCTCTGTTTTGTGGGGGCTTGGATCTGAAGATACCACTGGATTGCTAGTGACAGTCATATCCCCAGAGTCACTCCATGCTATGGAGGACTTGTCAATCGTGCTCTGAGCTGGACTCAGCAGATCACTCCCAAGCTCTTCAGTATCGTCACTGATGTCCTTGTGGTCTTTGGTTCCTTCTTGAATGCCCAATAAAGTCTCTGCATCACCTTTCAGGGAGTTGTTATGGCACATGTTCAACATGATAGCATCATCAATAGATATTGTCTTATATTCACAATGGTTGCTTTGATTGTTGGCAAATGTTTCTTCTGTTCGGCTGTCAGGGTACTGATCTTTATTTTGTATGTACACGTCAGTGGGGATGTAGTCTTGAGACAGATGTGAATTTGGTGATAGCTTCAGTCTTTTGTTTCTCTTGCTGTAAACCCTAGGACACTTTTTCCTTTTAATGTCCTCGTCTCTGGGGAACAGTTGTGAAAACGTGGTATCATCATCCAGTAAGGCTTTCAGATCAGTGCTCATGCCAGGAGGGCTAAGAGGGGAAGAATTCGGGCAGCACTTAGTATCTGCTTTATCAGTGGTTCCACTGTTCTTCTCAAATTTGATCTCCACAGCTACTTTTCTGAGTATCTCTTGGGCAAGAGTCTCTTCTGGCTCTTTTTGTCCACACGTGTCCTCCACAGCATACAAATTTTCATCGGACTTATCACATTCTTTACTGACATCCTCCTCTACAGATGCTGTGCACTCTTTGCTACTGTCTGTGCACATTTCTGCATCCTCACGGGCCACCTCTGCAATATTTGCATGTTTAAGCTTTTCCGTATCAAAGTCATTTTGATTTAATTCCAAATTTTCATCGATTCCATTTGCTTCTTTTGTCGGGGTTCTGGGTTTAGCCTCGGTGTCACTTTCTGAAGCCGCAGGGAGAGGGAATTCATCTGTAATTGGATTTTTTTGGAGAAGATCTGTGTTGATTTTCACTTGCTCCTCAGGTGATTTGCAGTGTTCTTGCAGTCCACGGTTTTTGAATTCAGGAGTTATGGCTTGTAGTATGTCGGTTTTCAGTATATTCAGAAGTTCATCAGAGAAGGGGTCAGACTTTATACACACCTCATTATTTTTATTCTTTCTGGCTTTGTTATTCTTTTTCAGCTTCGTCGGCTGGGCACGATGATCCATCTCATCCACTGCCACTGGTGTATGTGTTTCGGCTGCCATCTCCTCTGTGACTGTGCCGGTCTCTCCTGCTTTAGTCTCAGTGTTCCTTTCTATTTTTGTTGGAAGGCAGGTCTGTGAATCATTTTTATGTCCTTTCTCTCTAGTTTGTGATGCTTCATAAATAACTGTACTCCCTTGATGGCTAGAAGTTGCATTTTCCAGGACAGCGGGTCTGTCTGTTCTGACCAAATGTTTCATGGCCTTGTGTCTCTTTAACCCTGGCACTGTTCTGAAACACATGGAGCAGATTTCACAGAGTGCCTTTCCATTATGAATGCTGTTCTGTACAGTTGTCTTTTTTGGTGAGATCTCCTCTTCTACCTGGCGGGTAATGGAACACTGGCCCGTCTCTATTGTTGATTTTTTCTCTGTTTGGTCTGGTGGTAGACCTATTTGTTCAGTTTCACAGATGGAGAGTTGCTTGGGAGAGGGCAGACCATCTATAATGCCTTTTCTGAGAAGGGTGGTCTCTTGGTCACAGGCATCCTCATGAATTTCTAAATTTTCTGACTCAACCTTTCTCAGGAGATCATTGTGAAGATGCAAATACTCAATAGATTCAACTGAATTATGGCAACCCTCCAAATCCTTCTGATCACTGCTGGTAGAAGAGTCAGCACATTCGATTTGATGAGGGAACTCTAATGCGATGCAGGTGAATTTTAGGCTCTCTGGGATGCTGCTGTCCAAGGGTTCATTTGGTAAACTTAAGTCAACTTGAGGGCCTGATGTTAATGATATCTCTGTGTCTGTGTCTGTAGTTTTGCTGAACATCAGCGGCTGGTCACTGTTGTGGTCACATGGTTCACAGTCATCTCTGGGACTGTGTCTGGTATCTGGGTTCTCTTCAACTTTGGCCGGTGAAATAGGGATGTAGTCATATTGGTTCAGTTGTGGAGGGTCATCTGGGATACCATTGTAATTCAGTGGGCTAAGTCTGAAATCATACAAAGCATCTCTCTTTGAAAGGCCATTGGTTTGCCCCTCTGGGCTTTTTAGGGGAGGTGCCGAGGAGCTGGTGGTTTCAGCGCTTGGAACATTACACTCTGTGATTCCCAGATCTAGTTGAGGTGGGCTTATCAAGGAATACTCCATCTCAACTGCTGTAGTCAATGGCTTATTGGTTTGCAAGGCTTCTTCGATATCTTCATTATCACCTTCATTCCTATGCAATTCTATATTTGGTGTTGATTCATGTTCCTTGGCCACATCATTGTGTTTGCTTTGTGACTGACGTGAATCCTGTTGTGTTGCCAGTTTCTCCACTGAGATGTTGGGAGAAGTTGAAAGTACAGGACTAGTTGATGGGATAGCATAAGAAGCTTGACTCTGACTTTCCCCTATAACCATGATTCTTTTGCTCAATGAGCTTTGATGGCTTGGCATGAAATCAAAGGGAATATGTTCTTCGACATCTCTATCATTTAGAAACTCTGTTTCTTCTTTCTGGATGGTGTGATTTTCAAGAGGACCTATTTCAGGTTTCAGTTCATCATTACATGAAATAACTGTGCAGGTGTCACTTTGCAGGATGCAGTTTGATTGTGGGAAACCCAATGGGCTTCTTTTGCCATCTGTGCATGGACTTATACATTCTGTAGTCATTTCTATCAGTATTGGACTGGAAGGCTTATCTGCTGCGACTCTCTCCAAAGAGATATTATTTATTTGACAAGCACCATGAATCTCCGATGGGCTACAGCACTGAGGAGAGGCAAGTCCATTTAAATCATGGTGTTTTAGTATATCACCTGGCGTTTTTCCCTCCTCTCTCACATGGCCCGAGTTTTCCACTTTCAATTTGCCAACAGGCGATGCACATAAGTCTTCAGGATTATTATGCATACTGGTGGAGGGATCTACCCATGACGTTTTGACCACATCCTCCATGTTTTTATCCATTTCAAGGCTGGTTTCAGGTAGAATTATTAGTGAAGTTATGCTGCCAGACTGATCTGTCATTCCGTTCATTGACTCTGGTACCACATGGTCAGCCATGGTAGGATGTGCTAACATGTCAGGATTGCTTTTCAAATGTTTATTCCCATTACCCTCTGCATTGCCACTCCTAAAGCCGGATTCAACCTTATTCGAGTCCTCCATCTCCATATTTAAGTTGTAAGGAGTTCCAGTGCCTTCTGTAATATCCTCTTCAATTGATATAACTTGAGTCTCTACTCTGATATCATTGTTTTCTGTGGGCTCACTTGTCTGCAATAAAATTGGCTGGTTTCCATCAGCAGGAGGGTCAGTGCTGTTAGAGAGAGATGGCTGTGACTCATTCAGAATGAATTCAATATCATCCTTCCGTCCATTGATATTTGAAGGTGATAATATATTCTCCTTCTGAGTAATTGCTTCCTTTTCACTATGATCTCCTCTCTCGACCGAATCAATTGCTTGACATCCAATTTCTAGATGTTGTTGACTCTTGAGAGAGGTGACATTCCGCTCCTCCTGTTCAGGTGTAATGGATTCTTTTTTGAATATTGAATCAGACATCACCTCCAGGCTTTTCATAAGGTTTTCTGCATATCTCTTCTGCTCCAACAGCTCCTCTGTCCTTTCTGTGGGATTTATCTTTTCAACATTTGTGTTCTCTGGTTTGTGGTCACATTGCTGCTGATGCTGTTTTACATTTGATGCTGTGGTTATCAAATTCAGTGTATCATCCTCTTTTTCACTAAGATGTTTAAGAACTTCTGGCTCATTGTGGTTTGGACTGCGGGTACTGTGGTGTCCATCCATTAACTCAAACTGAAATGGACTCGACCATGGGAGACCTGGCTCAGGGAATTGTTCTGATGGCATGCTAGACACTGACATATTCATTGTTTGCACAGGGCAGTTTACGTCCAAAGCAGCATGCTCTGATTCATCACCCAGCCGTAAAGGAGAGAACTTGCTCATTTGGATCTGCTTGGGTGAATCCTCTGGTAACAAAGGTGGGCTCTCCAACTTTGTGGTCTGCAGCTGATTTTCAAGTTCATTCACTATTCTCTTTATCTCGAGCTCTTCCTCGGATACGCAGCTGTTGAGATTTGTACCATAATCCATTATTTTTTCTGGCAGAGACAAAGGAACGTGATTATAATCTGGTTTCTTTTCACTTGATTTCTCAGAGCTACCTTTGTACTGAGATATCTCATCTGGTAGCACTGGGCTGACATCCACCATAAGACCCCAGTCCCTTTGTTCCAGAAAGGGAGAGAAGGAGGTTACAAACTCTTCTTTTTTATCAACTGTATTCTCTATTGAGCTGAAAACCTCTTTCTGCAGTGGCACATCTGTGTAAAGCCCGTTGTCAAATCCTGCCACTGTAAGATCCCCAAACATTGATGATGTGTCAAATGAAAGTGGAGATTTCATAAGTCCTTGGTCCTGATCAAGGGGGTAGGGCATGAGATGTGATATATCTTTCTGGAGCAGCGGGCCCTGAGTTTCAGCTGGAGATAGGCACACGTCATCCATGAGGGAACTGCAAAGAATTGGAGACTTTGGGACTATGTCACTGACTGAGGCAACAGCCTCATTCACCCTGCAGATATTGTGACTGTTTTTTTCAACTGTGCTACTGTCTGATGGTTTTGGTTGTGTATCTCTGGACCCCTCATTATCATTTTTGCTGGTGGACTTTCCCTTAGAGAATTTATCAATTTGATTAAAATCGGTTGTTTTGACAGTGGCACAGTGTGTGTCAAACTGTAGTTGCCTGATATCAGCACTTGTGGGCTGTGTTGATTCAGTTATGGGGGATGTATTGCCGACTATCTGTTGGATGTTCATGTTAGAAATGCCTGTTGGGCCATTTTCTTTCCTATATGACCCTCGCATCTCACTTGATGTTGTGTGGGAGCCTCTGCATTTGTCAAAGTTCTTGATTGCAGCCCTGGCTTTATGTGAGGATGACACTGTATCAACATCTTCCAGATTTGAATGATAGCTTTTCCGAGTCTCTAAATTGTCTTCGCTGGCAGAGAGGATATGCTTATCAGCGTTATGCTTTTTGCCAGATTTAGTGAATGTCAGTGCTAGCTGAGTGCTTGATTCTTTGCACAGCTTCTGGGGTGAGGATCTCTCATATGTTCTTTGTTCTGAGGGCTCTTTCCTCCAGACCTCTGTCTTCTTCTCACAGTCAGAGTCTGTACGGTCAGTGCTTTTTGGGCTGCTGATACTATCGCTAGAAACACTCACAGATGTGCTGAGTTCACTGCTAGTGGATGACCTGCTTCCTCTTCTCCTCAGTCTCTGGTGAGAACCAAGTTTGTCGGGAGAGAGGGAGACCTCTTCTCTTTTTTTCACCTCAAAGCACTCCTTTGATTCATGTCTCCATGCAGCCTGGTCCCTCTCACTCCTTGCTCTCCATTTGCATTCCTTTGTGTATGTGTATTTACAGCGACTGCTTTGGCTTAGGCGTCCTTGGCTCGCTATTTTTACAGGTTCACACTCATCATCTGAGTCAGAAACATAATCATACTCTCCAAATGCGGGGTTCTGCACCGTGGGAGTGAGTCTCTCCATTACGAGTGAGAACTGGAGGTTTTTCGTACCTTTAACATGGAGTTTGTGGAGCTTATTTTTCTGTTGAACTATTTTGTGAATGAGTTCTTTACTCCAGGTACCCCCTCCTGTTCTTTTCCTCTTGCTCTCTTTTACTGCACCTCTGGCTGTTGGGGATGCTTGATTTGCAGTGGAGGCTTGTGATGGCTTTGACCCTCTAAATATAGAACTGTCTTGAAAACGTTTAACACCACAGCGCTCAGAAAATCTGCTAGATAAGAGAAATCTTGGAACACTGGTATTTTCATTCTCAGTCTTGCACAATTTTCTTGACTCTTTTACCTTGATGTCTCGTTCCCTGGATTTTCCTCTTGAGAGAACTCTCGAGTTTTTATGAGAGACTTCCTTTTTGATGTTCATTTTCTCATCTTGCTCAAATTTAAGAGACCTTTTCTCAAGTTTGTTTTCCGTGTACTGCTTATCTGTGCCAGGATTTTCAGCATCAGAGTCATAAAGATACTTTTCCTGTGCAAGTGTGCTGGCATCATCTGTTGCTTGCTTGCTTTTGCTTTCATAAACCACAGTTTCTTTGGTTTTCAAAGATTGCTTGTTTGATGTTGCTTTGACAGTAGTAAGGTCATCATCAGCAAATGCATCTATAAAGCTACTGTCTATCTCTGCATTGTCTGATTGATATCCAAGTCCATTCAAGGCTTCTGTGATTAAGCTGTCTAACTTGGCATCTTCCATTTCTAAATCCGGCAGAGGGACAGGAAGATTACCAGGGCCAGAGAACAAGTTGAGTTTCATTGGATCATCCTTGCTGTCACCTTTGGTTTCACCATCAGACATTGGCTCTCCATTTTTATTGAGGCCCAGCAAAGACAGATGAAGTTCAGATGGGCACCTCGGCATGGAAACACTGGACCCAGTTGCTGCTGCTTTTGACACGTCTACTTGAAATTTCCTGGTGTCCTCCATCTTTGATATGTCTTTAAGATCATTTTGTGCAAATGCATGCTGAGCACAGTATTGCTTATGGCCAAGGAAAGAGGCCACATTATTAAAGTTTTGATCACACTGCTTACACGTCAGAAACACATCTAACTGGTCGAGGTTTGCTGTCGCTAAAGAGGTGGCTAACAGTTGATGTGCAGAGTATGGTGGTGGAGGCTGTTGATGATCCACACCAAAACTATCCATATAACTCTTATTTCCATCCATTGGAGTTTTTGGATGTACATTTTGTAGGTAGCTCACCACGTCGTCTTTGGCTCTGTCTGGGACATAGGATAAGTTACAGGGGCCATCAGAGTGAAAGTGATGAGGGTTGGTGCTTAGGTGATCTGTGGGCAATTGTGCTTTTGCTTGGTGCTGGTGATAAAACGGGGGAGGAGGCCCTGCCTTTGACATTTGGCTGTCCTCTGAGCTGAGGTTCACAGGGCTGGTGGAGGCTGGGGAGAGCGAAGAACAAGTACTACTAGAGGTGGGGTTATGGACTGGGGATGGTAAGGGGGACTCGTATGGTGACACCATCATAAGTCCCATAGGTGGGGTTTGTAATGGTGGATAGTTATAGTTTCTCAAAGATCCCCCTGCAACAGGTTGATTAAGCCCGAAATATACAGGCTTATTTTTGGACTCACAGACTTGTGCATGGCTCATCTCCACTTTAAAGGATGATACTGTATTGCCGCTGTGTTTGACAGTTTCTTGTCTTTGGTTGGGAAGACCATCATTGGATCTATTATTTTGAAAGGAACTGAGGCTTTTCAGGGGGGCACCTTTATGTGATTTACCATCCTCCTGCCAGTCAGAGGGAGAAACCATGTAGGACAGTTTTTGGTTGCTTAGTTGCCTAGATAACTCAATTCTGTTTTGGCTGGGCATTGCAGTAGTTAGGCGGATCTGCTGCCAGGGCATTCTGCCATTTTTAGATGAATTGCCCCTTTGGTCTAGTGCTGGCTGGGTCTGAAAGTGAAACTTTTCATTCACATCACTGTACGGAATTGTGTTTTGGTCAGCTGGTGAATATGACTTATTAGGTCCCTCCCAGGTATGGGGTAATCGGTTATGAACCTTGTTATTAATGGTTTTATCAAAAGACACTAAGCCCATGTGAAGGTTATTGAGTGGTGGGCTGTTGTATGTTTTGTTTTGAAAGTGCATTTGGGGACCTGGACTTTGTGCAATATTTCTCGAATGGTGCACACTTCCTTGTATGAGCGTTCTCTGGTTGGCAGCTGTGTCTTTGGGGTGGCAGCTCCTCTTACTCCCTGAGGTAATGGCTACATCTCTTGTGTCTATCTGTCCAAAACCCTCAGGATTCTCTGGCAGGGCACTCTTCCCCTGCTCTGACTGCTGCGAGCTGGAGCCAGAGCTGTCACTGCCAGCTGAGTCTTCACTCAGACTTCTGGGACACTGCATAGAGGATGCTGCCCCTTGTGGAGCTGGAATGTATTGTGACGGCTGTGGGGGGTTAGGATAAGAAGTTCTGTCCTCTGGTTGCTGGTCATTATTGAATTGAGTGTTGTTTTGAGCAACCTGTTGGCCCTCGCCAGAGGAGAAGGAAAAAGAGCTTTGGCCGACATGAACTGAACCTAGAGAGGACTCTGTAAAGTCTTGAGGCTGGGGGTTTTGTTCACAGGAAAAAGGATCAGAAGTTGAGTCTTCCAGAAAATGATATCCAAAAAATTGTACAGGAACAAAGGAGCTTGACTTATTGGCCTCTGCAAGAACAGTGGATTTCTGTGATGAAATCCCATAGTTAGCACCATTAAAAGTCCTTTCTGGAGATTGCCATGTATTAGAGCCACTCAACTGAAAGTCTGTCAAGAGCAAATGGCTACCAGGCTGTGCATTGGTATTCTCCATTGGGGCTGGTGGCTGCTGCTGCTGAGTCAGGGGTGAGTGTTGATGGGTGGAGGTTCCCCCTGTGGAACCCAGTGCCTGTGAGGTATAACTTGAGGAGGTAAGATTGGTAGAGGCTTCTTGGAAGCAGCGGCTGTAACTGAGCTCCTCTTGCTGCAGCTCTGCCTCTCTCTCTGGTATACTAGGCACGTGGAACCTGTAGCTGCCCGACACTGGGCCGCGACCGGCCTCCAGCTTTTTGGGTGGGGAGATCTTCTGCTGTGGGTAGGCAATGCCAATAGTGGGGTTAGAACGTGGATTTGCGATGCTCAGTCTGTAAAGCTGTTGAGGGTTACCACGCTCTGTCTTTCCCGCCCGCTTGCTCTTCTCTCGGCCACGGCTTTTTCCACTCGGGGACTGGGGACTGCCTTTGCCACTTGACCAAGTCCTTTCCGTGGCAAATTTCGGTCTGTTGTGAAGTGACCTAAAGTCAATCTTCCCAGCCTGCTGTGGCCGTATTACAGCTTCACGCTGCTGGGTATAGTCCCTCTCTAATTTCTCTGTCGGGGCCACTCTGCTGCTGGCCCTGGTCTCAGTGCCTGTGCTTGAAAAGTGCTCTGAAGACTCTTTTGTAGCTTTGTCACTGTGCTGCTCCAGCGTCGTCCCTTCATCCTGCAGTTTGGACTCGGTGTCCAGCTCTTTGACAGCGTACATACGCTGAGTCTCTCCTGCCATGGTGCACAAGGCGTGCTATGAAGGCCTGATCCTCAGAGGAACTATCTGGGAGACAGGGGCATAGTTCTCTGTTGCTCTGTAGTATGAATTAGTAAACATCCAGTGGCAGGAACTGCATGGACTGGACTGCTTGCTGGAGGCTCATCTCTTCTCTTTCATTGTGGACCACTGGTCTGGCATCAGCATAAAGGATACCTAGAAAGAGGCAATAGAGAAAATTCAAAATATCAACTATTTTTGAAATAACAGAAGATATGAACAGGTGATAGACCCATTCAAATCAACGGCATATTTACATGAACAAACAAATTATCTTTCAAAATGATGGGGAACAGACACTTTCTTAATCCCCTTATTAGTGAGGAACATGAAGAATTTGAATGTACAGAGAAAAACATTTTTTTCTAAATGTCTTGTTTCACAGCCATCCGAAGAAGTTATGTATTTGATTGATTAAACAGTTCAAAAATGAACTTTGTGTGGACAGAGAAGTGCAGTTGCAACTGTCCCTACTTCTTCCAGTAGAGAGCACCATTGCAACATAATACAGTAGTAATGTCAAAGCACAAAGGAACAGTATAATCAATACTGAATTTTATGACACTGTCAACCATATTTTCTAAGCCTGCAAGATGCTGGCAATGGAAAAATCCAATTTTTCATCCCAACTATTATAGCAGGAGTTGTCAAACAAAAATACCAGATTTTAAAAGAAATGTTTTTGCCATGTTATTTCTTCCCTCACAGTGGATTTCTGGCTGTACGAGTACTACAGACAAAATCCCCCCTACATGAACAACCTGGACAAAAGCGGTCGGCTGGTGTTGAAAAGATGAAGCACACTCCAGCACCGAGGATGAGAGGGATACAGCACAGGGATCCAAAAAGCACTGCCAATGCATGAATCACAGAATCCAAAAGAACTGGGACACAATGCCACAGTGTTCACAGTCTTCAGAGGGCTGCAGGTTTAGATCATGGAGGAATATCAGGGATTAGTCAGTCAGCCATTAGACAGTGAGAATGGCAAGCACCCTGATGTTTGTTGCCTTTCCTCAGGCATCCCAGACACCACTGCTCAGGTCCCGGTTTACTTTGGCCCTCTGCTGCCGCTGCTTCTTTTGAGGTCAGACCAGAAGCAGCTCAGTTAGCACCAAAATGTCAACTCTGTGCCCATTAGAACAGACTGTTGTGTTGGGTCTCAGTCAGGTGATGATGGTGACTCCCTGGCAGTCTGCTTCTGACACCAAACACAGTGACAGTCCAGTGCATTCAAAGATCACTTTGAGACAGGCAGAGTAAAAAAGGTTAACCATGTATAATGTGCTGTAAAAACAGCTAATAAATTAGACTTTTATTGGATTTTAAGCTGTGGCAGCTCCTCTTGCATAAAAGTGTCATGTTGTATTGAGGAGGTGTTACAAAGCCAAATTATTATTAAAGGAGACACTCGTGGAATCCGGTGCAGCAGCCACGTTTGAGTCAAGTAGTTTGATGATATTCTCATCCTCATCACTCACGGGGAATATCGTCAGGTTGTAATGGCGGTCATATTGATCTAAAACCTTAGGACTTTCTAATCTTAAATTGATTTCCCTTAGCCTGATATCAGACAGAAGTATCAACCCGTCACACTTCATTTCCATCTTTCCGTCAGATAGATTCAAAGGTCTGGACCCAGGCGAGAGCTCACTACTATTTAGCTCAACTGCTCATATTACTGTTCTTCTGTGCTCTTAACACATGCACCCCCCCCTACACACACCCACACTAAGGTACCTCTGTAGCTGTCCTAACCCTAAAATAACTCATTAACGTAGTGAGGACCAGCTAAGAGAACACAGTTTGTCCTCACAAAAAGAGAATGTGCTGGTAACAGTCAGATCTCGCGCGCCTTAACAAACACATACATTCACACAGTGCCTCATCTTATTGCTCACAGCAGGCCTGTGATGCAACAGGCCTGCTGTGATATACAACTTGATACTGGGGAGCAAAAGCCTGTAACTGCTTGTCACTGACACTGGCTATCCATTTCAGCATACTGACAGGTCCATGAGAATCCCATGGATGCTTTAACTGACAGTATACGGCTTTCTTTCACCACCTCAGTCAACAGAGTTAAGTGGAAACAGACAGCATCTTGGTATAAACAGGGGTCATTAACTCCCAAGATATTATTCAATAGTTCTATAGAGTCTATTGTGTTCATGTAAATACGTCCATGCATTTCAAGGACATCAATGGACACTATGTGGAAATTGCTACACATGGTTTATGCTCTAATGGGACATTTAGTAGAAAACAATAGTGACACTGATATGACCACATAAGTACTGAACCCCCCCCCACACACACACACAAATTCCCAATTCTAAATTGCTTGGTTACATTCTCCCTTTGTTTAATGTGAAAATGCAAAGGTTATACATCCCAGGGAGTTAGTAGGAAAATCACATTTGTGTTGGCAGTATGCAGGATCTAATCTGAGACTACATTAGGGAGAATGATAAAAGGAGAAGCCCAACAATAACTATAAAGTCACACCCAAAATATCTGAGTTATGAAGCTCCCCTTTCTTGGGTTCTTTGGAAAAGATATATTGTAGTGGCCATATAAATAATTACTCTTGCGTATCTCACTCGCATGGACGGAAGGAAAAAAACGTAACTATACTCTAGATATTTCCGTGGCACACCTACATTCCTTCAAGAGATCATATCTGTTTATCAGCACTGGGGCTATGATAACATAATTTACCACAAAATTAGCTGTGATAAGGGGAAACTGTGGTAACAGAGTGCATTCACAGGGATCCTCAATGAACTTGTATCAAATTATCCCTAGGGTTAAGAAAACATTACAATTACAGTAGAATGCAGTGCATCTCACACTTTACATATCCCCCCCTCCCCCCTTGCACATGCACGTTTGAAGAGAGACAGAGAGAAGATCAGGACAATCTCTAGTGGCCTTAATGGTGGTAGAAAAAAAGGACCCTGTGTGGCGCGTGTTGACTCTTTTACAGTATGTGTTTGGACTTGCAGCTCCACTGGGGAGGATTGAAGAGACTCTGGGGACCACTGCTGTAGATCTGTGGTCCCACAGTGGACATTTATTCAGCCTATAGTTAAAGCCCTGTCACTTGTACAAAGAGAAGGAAAACGCCAAGGGATGCAGAAATCAGAGGACATGGCTAGGTCTGGGGCAGTTTGGTCTTCTGAACTTTTATTTGACCCACTGACCTGTTGCCAGCCAGATGCCACCAGACTGTTGGGGTGGCAGGGTGACTAAGGGGTAAAGAGAGGATGACCAGTAACTGAAATATCACAGGATTGATCCCCAGCACCAAAATGAGGGTATATCTCAGCTGTAAACTCAGGGTCACTGGTATTATATCTTCAGAGCTCCCAATTTTTGCCAAAGTGACCTCGAGCGAGGCACTGTACCCCTAAATCTATTCCAGGGGGGCTACAATGTGATTGGCCTTGCGCTCTGACCTCTCTGAAGAAATGCATATGTGTAGGGAACTATATGTGTCTATAGATAGGTGGGAAAGGCCAAAAAGATATTTCATTTGGATCTGCCAAGAAGTAACTGTGCTGTAACAGTGATTTAAGCCTCATCACTTTTACGAAGGCAGGGAGGCTGTCCCTCTCTGGTGTGTCTCCCTGTCCCGTCCTGTCTCATGAGCCTCGGGTAAACCCCCTAGAGGTATTTAGCAGCTAGGGGAGGAGGGAGCCAAGAAGCTGTGTCTTGGCTGGGTTTGGGCCTGGCTGTGAAAAATCACATCCCCTCTACAGCTCCACGGCTTCTGAAAGCCGGAGTGTCTCCCGCTATCTCGACCGCCGTCCGGGGAAACGGGTGCGAATAACCCCGCCAGGGTTTTCACCAAGCAGTGCTTGATCCGGCTCTGCAGAGTCAACAGCCAGAATCATACATCATGTCCCTTACAGTGGTTGTGTTTGCCCTGGCTAGCCCAGCAGGCTGAGGGTGGTGGTGGTGGGGCAAGGATGCCCATCCGTGACAACAAAGAGAGCAGTGCTAGGATCACAGGGGCCTTACAGAAGTAGCACCCAGGCCCTAGCTGTCAGATCACAAAGAGTGTAGGGTAATTTATACCCTGCTTAGCCCCGGCAGCTTCAACAGTTCAGTAACTGTGCTCCAGTACCCTTGTCACCAGCCAGGATTACTTCACACACAGATTTTACACACATGAATCTACCAATTTGGTGGTGTCTTTGATTAAACTTATTCTTTTTTATCTGAAATGTCTAAACTGCTCTTGGATTGTGAATAAAGACAGTGTGGTGACAGAATTGTTAGCTGGGTACGAGTTGATATCAAATTGTGTGACTGGTCTAAAATTTGTTCCATAAAAGTGCGTTTTAGTGGGTTTTACGAGACAATTAAGGCGCTCGGTGCATTTGTGTGTGTGTATGTTCTGCATGCCTTGTGTCAAATCACCAAGACTCAGCAGCAGCAGCAGCAGCAGCAGCAGCAGCAGCAGAAGTTCTCCATATGACTGCACCACAACACCACCCCAGGACTGGAGAGTGCTGAGTGTCGATGAACTGGTATGTTTGTGGTATAGGTGAGTTTCTGTGTGAACATGTGTGCAAAACACACATGCACACACACACACAAACCTGTGTATGGGTGAGCATGAAAAATTGGAGGAACGGAGGTAAAAAAAAACAACTGCTAATGCAAGAGCCTGAATTGGTTTCTTGCAGACTTGAAGGAGTGAAGAAAAAAAAGGAAAGAACGTGAACTTAATTTCCTGAAAGTCCTTTCCCTGTCGTTTTGATGCAGGATATATGTGGTGTTGGTTTGAGTGAAAATATGTCGGTAACACTGAAAATCTCCATCGATTTATCACATCAATGCCGTAAGTCCATAATTGCTTGAGCAATATGTATTTTCCAAGAAGCCGGAGGCCCTTCATATCTATCAAGGTCTGCAGGCTAGAGGCCTCTTGCCTATGCAATAACATTTATGGTGATGTGAATTCTACAGTAGTACCGAGACTAATAGTAGATATATTAGGAAAAGTAAATCGTTATCACCTGGGAGTAAAGTTGCAGCAACAAGCAGTCAGAGAAGTCCGTGAAGTAACCCTTTCAACAGGCCAGCGTTCGAAATAGAAAAAGCCTTAATCCTGACGACAATGTTCCAAAGAGAACAATATGAGATGTGCAGGTTGGAAGGAACCATTGTGAGGGAGCAACCTTCACAATGGTTCCTTTTATGACAATGTAAATCAATAATCATCAAGAGGCATTTCCCAACATTTTCAACTTTTCCAGACACTCCCGCAGTGAAATATCTCCACACAGCAGCCCCAGGGACAACACTCTGAGAGAAGGAAGAAAGTGGGAAGATGAGAGGAGCAGGAGAGGACATGGGAGAAGGCCGTATGAGCCTGTTGTATAGTCTATAAGAAAGAAGGATATCATGAAGTGGGTGCGAGGCAGGAATGGCGTGGGCACTTTGCAGCATGCAGTGTACTTCACTGCATACTGGTTGAGCTTTGTGAGCAGGTTGAGCTTTATGTTGTGATGAATGCATGGAGGGAGCAGGTAGCTGTATAAAGGTTGTCTGACTTCTCTCCTCACACCTCTCCCAGCATGACGGGTCCTAGCAGTGGAATGCTCTATGAGAACGCCTGGCCTCAAGCCCACGCTGGGGCACGCCGCCAAACCCTTGGCCAGCGTGCCTGCCTATTCTCCTATATTTTTGGAAACATCCATTATCCAAGCAATTTTCCTTAAAGATCTTTGTTCTTATGACCTTTTGAGAAGCAGACCGGGTGAGGAGATGTCAGCAATCCAGAGCGAGCCGGCACTCCGTCAGAACAACTCCATACGATGTGTCAGGGACTGGAGGAAAGGATGCCGTGACATGTGGAACCGTGACGACATGTTTGATTTGTTTGTGAGCTGACTTGATGGTAGATGTGCTAACACTGGCGGTCTGTCTGTAGTTTACAAACTTTATTTTTCAATATGCAATTTAGTTAAGCCATCTCTTCTCCTTTTACGATGGTGACATTTTGTAAGAAACCATCCGAATGTTTGAAGGATGCCAGAAAAAAACCAAAGTCCGTGTGCTCCAAATGCAACAGTTAGCAACATACTGTAGGGGGTTTATTTTACCCTCGCCTCCCCACCTCCCCCTCACT
>OMLC01003865.1:7748-18116 GCA_900302585.1 Regalecus glesne | reverse complement strand
CCCACCCTTAACCCAATGTGGTTAGCTGCGCAATGGGGAAGATGGAAGAAGTGTGTGTGTGTGTGTGCGTGTGTCAGAGGGGGTTTTGGTGTGTAATTCCAGAAGCTCTCCGTACCCCCTCCCAAGTTTTCCTCTTTCTCAGACATTTTTTTTTAAACTGCTGGATTCTAGACTCAGTCTGTTTCCATATTGCAAACCACAGCATTCCACAAACATGATGGAATCTTTGTTTTAGAGTTATTTTTTTTCTTCTTTTCGACACATTTTCCCTAATTTCTGCACGGTAGTGGAAGATTACTTCCGTGGCAGTGCTAGAGGTGAGGAAAAATGTACGATGCATTGTTAAACCGTGGATGGGAACAAGACCAGTGAAAAGGCAAGGTAGACCAAATTCCCTCCCTCCAGCTTCTAACCATGATAACCTTATCCCTAATGAACGGCATCCTCATTTCAAATGTTCTTTCTCCTACATTCCTTTTTCCGGAGTATCAATATTTGCCTGTGCCTTCTCCTGCCTGGGCCAAAGGATTTGGTTGCTGCTCAAAATCAGCAGTTTTTTTAAATGTAGCAGAAACGTTGGAAGAGCAGATAGAATGGTGCAGAGTCTGACAATTGCCAGGATGTGACAGAGATTTATTAAGGGCATTAATAGTTTCAGTCTGGGCAACCTCGGAACACTGTATATCTGAGGGTAGTATTTTGCGTTTAAATGTCTGAATATCTAACCTGGAGTCTGTTTATTTTCTTAGCCCATGCTAAAAACCTCAGCTGCCCTCAAATGACTAGCCAATATTTAGCTATTTAGAACTTAAATGGGCACTCAATCAACATTTTCTTTGCCTAGCTGTGCACCTAAAAAAGGCTGCAGTGTCTCAAGTGCTCAGTAATTAAACTCTGGTGAAGTGTCAGCCAAGGTAGGTGCCTTTTTTAAGGTCTGTATTGATCAAAACAATATTTAACCTGGATCTGCCGCATGGACCCCCCACACACACAGGAGGCAGAGACTGAAATTATTAGCTTCCGTCACACGTTGCAGGGAAACCATAAATCTTTCAAGGGTATAGTGCTTTAAAATGCTAATGAGAGCCAACATGGGCAATAAAAGGTGTAAAATAGCAATCCATTTCAGAGTCACCCCCAAATTAATGCCATAAGACTCAAGAGGAGAAAAAAACCAGCATGTGTTTCAAGAGGGAGCGTGTAAACCCCACACACACCCTTAGGAAAACAAAGTGTAGAGGATGTGACATGTGACGGCGTCTCGCCTTGTTTACTTCTCTCTCTTCTTTTCAGTCATGCACAAGCATATAAACACACTAAATACTTACACGTGGAAATGCTCTCTCGTACATACATGTGCAGCCCTCACCATCTCACACACACACCCACACACACACACACACACACACAAACATCATCTGACCCACTGTGCTTGAAGCTGCATACAGTTTGAACAAATGTTTTCCTGTCCAGAGTGAGCCATTCGATGTATTCAGAACAGGCCCTTGTTGATCAATGCTAATTTCACAAGTGCATTACAGAGAAAGACTCTTATTTACATAGGAACTTTATGCTTTGCTCCATTAACATTTACATATCCTTGACCATGGGAAAGCCAGAGGCTGTGTGAGCTTCACCACCAGGCCCACTACCACATGGAGGGAAAATCCAGAGATGAGACTGGGCCTGCAAAGGCCAAGTTATAGCTGGAGTGTCAGTGGCCCCAGGAGATTCAAACCTGTCCCACTGACCCATAGCTCCCTTTACTATGAATCAATGAGGGATCTAAGACAAGCGTGCACAGGCAGGTAGTGCTGTGGATACTTATGTCCTCCTGTCACCAACAGTTTCGACAATCCCCATTTTACCTTCAGAAGGAATGGAAAAATGGCAGCAGACTTACAAAGAAACACATTTTCATTTGTGCCATAGTATGAGTTACACAACCCAAAGTATTGTAGCAGAATATTTAGTGTACTTTGTCACGAAACCTCAATGTAGGATTTTCACTGGCTACATATGGCTAGTGCTTTTAGATGCAGGTTAATCTTTTGAGCAGTCAGGAAACCCTATATTCTTTCATCAGTCCCACGAAAAGAGCAGAAGCAAACTCGACAGCATCTGGAATCTGAAGAATCTCACGAGCGCCACTAGAGTAGAGAACTGGTCACATTTAAGAATCACATGCGTCACAGGACTTTCAAGTTTCATCTTGTTGAAAGAAATGTGACGTTGCAGCGTCTAATGCATCTAGCTATGACTTCAAGGACTTAGGGATTGATCAGTGTCTGCACAGGCACCTTTCCCTGAATGCTTTGCATGTGTCGTCACCATGAAGGAAGAATGATGGGCTCTCTCAGAGCATCCTTGCCTCTGGAGTTCCAGTTAGGAAAAGTTACCCTGAAGTGTGAAAATTGGAAAAGATTTGAAGCAGCCAATGAGTTGAATTCCATAGAAGTGATCTAAAGTTCATATGGTCTAATACCCTTGCTACCCACAGGCCAGACTCCTGACCCCTGACCTTTTAGGCATGACCTTTTGCTCGCAAGGTTGAGAAGAGAAGATTCCATACCTCATATATCTCCAGACAGGGAGACAGTCCTGTCAAGTGCCAATGCGTGATTGCAAAAGGGGGATTTCTGAAAGCTTGGAGAAAGAAAGCATCTGAAAAGTAGCCCATATCATTACCAAATGAAACGCACAAACGCTCATGAAACATATTCTGCCCTTGATATTGCAGAGCCTGTGGCTATGTAAAAGGGCTTCACACATTTGTGAATGAGTCTTTGATGGGAGTTTATGTTTATAGTCAGGAGAGGAAAACCATGTGAAAGTCTTTTGCGTCAGCTTTCCATGAGTGAGTTGAGTGTGAATACACGTGCCACTGTTTGAGCATAATGGCGTGCATGCATAGTATGGTCCGAGTATGTTGGTATTCTATTCAAACATCTTACTGTGAGTATGTGCATACCGTTTGTGTGTCCTCATGCAGATATAAGGAAGATATAAGGAAGTTTACTCAGCCCAGATAGATGACAGCAGAATTGTTGAAAACATTCACGGCTCTAGGTTCCGAATGGTGCAAGGCTGGCATTAGGGTTACCACAGATGTAGGGACAATTTCATTGGGTAAAAGGTGGTGTCCGACTTGCCTAGGTGCAAGGACATAATTTTCCCCCTACGAGAAGCTTTTCTGCCTTTGTCAGTCTGGACTTCTGCTGTCCATTGTGAAGTTGGCAGTTGGGCATAAAAGAGTTCGCAACTGCGCCTCTTTTGTGCCCAATTACTGCAAGCGCAGCATCCGAAAAAATAAAAAAAAGCATTGGCCACGGCTTTGATCAACTAGTGGCAGTGCCTTCAACTGTGCAATGACCTGGAAAATAAGTCCTTTAAGTGAATACGGCATTGTTACAGTAGGGGCCTAGGCTGCCTCACAGACAGTCACAGTACAGGGAAAGCAGATTGATGGACAGGAAGTAATACATTTCCTATGGACTTGGCATCTTGCACTGAGTGATTAGAACTGCAAACTAGTGTAAAGAATGGCACTGGAAGGCATCATCGGTGGTGTTTTGCTTTCTAAAGCTACCCTTAGGGCCTGAGTTCTCCAAAGCATTTTCTCCTGAAGCCAGCATGTTCTTTTGAACCGTTTGCAATGGGAACACCGCGTATTTACAACATGGTACAAATGCCAGAAATGTGACGAGGCACTGCCGCATATTTGTTAGTTTTTGTTTCTGGTCATGAGAGTTGAAAAATGCTCAACTCTGGGTAAAACGTGGCACACATCGATGTGACTTTTTACCCAGCCATCCGATCACAATTGAGGAGAGGCAAGACAAATACACCGAAGGCTAAACATCACATCAGTCATGAAGAATGACAACAATAGAAGATGAATTAATACTGCTGGTCTGAATAGCCATGTCTGTGCCAGATGATATCCCTAAACTACCATAATAAAAAGCAAGGGCCAAACCAAGTAATCTATCTTGCGCTGACATTTTTACATTCAGTATTTGTTGATAACACAAACCAATTCCTGAGTTAGGTAGAAGAAAAAGATGCATCATTTTCATTGCAAATACATACAAAGACATTTGTTCTCTGGATTTGGCACATCCTTAATATATAGGAGCAATGTGCAGCTGCAGCGCCTGGTGACCAACTGCAGCTCTTAAAAAAAAAAAATCCCTTTTTCCCCACCCAAATTCCCCCGAGTTGTCTACTGCTGGGTCAGTCTCTTTGATACCCCTCTAGAACGTGGACAGGAAGGAGGAAGCCGTAGCATGTGAGTCCTCCAAGTCACATGACCACTAGCCCTCACCATTTCACACACTAGTCTCACACAGCACAGTGCTCGGCCGTTGGAGGAGAACGAAGCAGAGTACTTTCCCTTCACTTAACCATGAGCGCCCGGACGTCTCAGAGGGAGACACTAGCAAACCTAGAATCCTTTATCCAACCTAAACCTTATACCTATATGAGGCTTAGCCAACTATTCCCCACTAACTATGGACCTCCGGCCGTGGTTGGAAACAGGGCAGCTGGGATTCGAACACCCAACTGCATGACACAGAGATGCACTGAACACTGGTGTCTTAAACCCTTATGCTACCGGAGACCCTTTTCCGTTTTCTTAAACTAATTCCTTGCTCACGGGGCACAAGCAGGAGTATTAACCCTAACATGGATATCTTTTAGATGGTGGGAGGAAACTGGAGCACCCAGAGGAAACCCAAGCAGACATGAGGAGAAGATGTAAACTTCACACAGAAAGGACCTGGGCTGGGATCTGAACTCAGGACCTTCTTTCTGTGACACAACAGCGCTAACTACAATTCAACCATGCCATATAGGAACTTGAAACATAACCGTTACTTCCATGGATAGTCCGTATCATAGCAACCAAAGCATCTCAGCTGAAAAAAGAGGGAAAAAGGAAAGTGCCTGACATCTTCATGTAGGAAAAAAATGCTTTGGGGGATACAACCCATTACTCCTTCCTCATTTCTTTTCCTCCCTAATCATACTTACACATTCATACACACACATAAACACACACACGTATGCACGCAGGCACACACACACTCTCACACACACGCACATACACACACAAGCAATGCTGGTTCTTCAGTTTTGCATGAGGTCACAGGATTTGAGGGACAGGAGGGCGTTGGTGCTTTGAGTGAAGAAAACATTTCTGCAAGTCAGGATGAACACTGACACTACATGACTGACAGTGCTTGGTGATGGAGCAAAACAGTTAAGGCAAAGGAAAAGACTTGAAGTCCTTCGGTGAGGTTATGCAATGTAGAAAACTTATAGGAAGTTAAAGTTATATTTTCTTAATATACTGACCAGTCTCTTTTTCCAACTCTCTACTAATCGAATTAGGCTTCTACTGACATAGTAGACCGAAAAAAATATTGTCACCATCATTTTTCAGTCTTTTTAGGTTTCGGTTCAATTTGCCAAAATCAGTAGTGTGTTGGCCAACAGTAAAGAGGGAATTCCAGGCACTGTGTGCATGAGTCACATTCTACCATCATTTTCCTAATTTACATTGCCTGCCTGCCTGCCTGTCTTCCTGCCTGCCTCCCTTTAAATAGTCCAAGGAAATGTCCAAATGACCTAATTACGGCTCAGGCTTTTCTAAGTACCCCATGTCAACGCATGGCACGGTATTAAAAGAAAGTCCCTGAAAAGCAGCATTTTGGTGGCGTTGAGGAGTGTTTTCATGTGTTTGCTTCCATTACTTTTATGGTAGGACAGTGAGCTGGATTCTGTCTGTGTCTATGCTCGTCTCTGTTGAGTCTATGGGAAGACCTTCAAAGGCTTATGAACTGAGCACTTTGCCAGGCCCACAGACTTTACCAGATCACTCCATCACACTTTTATCTTTGTCATAGCACTGCAAACCACCGTCTCTGTCGTGCAGTCTGCATATCCAACTGAGTCTATCTCCCTAGCAATAGACACTGCTTACATTGGCCCCGCCCTATCCTGGCATCGATGGGCACATGCACAAATACACACACACACACACACACATGCACGCAGGCACGCACACACACACACACACACAGACAAGGTGCCTTGCCCAAACAAACACTATTACAGAATTCTTTCTATCTTGGGCCCCTACATATTGGTCCACCTCAGTAGACTAGCTGCACCTAAAGTAGTCCTTGGAAACAATAACAATGAATCCTGCTCAAACAAAAGCCCCATTCATACAATCTGAAGCTTAGCTGGGCTCTTATTTAGAGATTTCACCAGGATTCTAACTATATCCTTTTATTGTGTTTGTTTATTTAGTATTGTGTGAGACGAGATGGTACATTTCTTACTCCAAACCACTTTATAGTAATGGTTTGGAAATAACCAACACAATTAAAGCAAAATGAAGGGAGAGTGATGGACTGGTTGGAGTGCTTTACATTCCTGCCCAGTGCTTAAACTAAGTGCTGTGCTGATGGGCAACCTTTGCAAGAGAGGCCCTTTTTATTTGCAGCTGCAAAAACTAACTATAAATACCAAATGGGGGGTTGGGGATGGTGGTGACCTTGTGCAGTTAGGAGTATCTGAAATCAGATATAACAGATTTCAGCACTTCACTTGCAAAAATTATGTCATTTGGGAATCTGAAAATCAAGACGGGGGGAGAAAGAAAGGAGGGAAGATGAGGAGGAGGAAAAGAAGTCCAGTGGAGCAGAGACAGATTCCAGCTCCAGGGGCTCTGAACGCTGACTGCCAATCCACCTCAGAACCATGATGGGATCAGAGAGAGAGCTTTTCTCCGACAGACAGAAACAGTTCAACAGGTTCTCTTTGCGATGTGCCACGGAAAAAGAACATGGACTACACCTGCAGTTTTGATAGTCTATCTTTCATTTTAGTAGGTTAACAACTTTATCACATCCATCATTCCTCCATTTACAATAATACCAGATTTCATGGATCATAATTTTGACTGTCCCCCAGCCATGTCATATTTTGGCAGTGGCTTCATCAGCCCTCTGGTAAACAACTTTTTCCATCTGATTTTGTCGATGGCTAGTCCAGCAGCACCAGAAGTATCACACTGTTCCTTTTTTGCTCTTTATTCCTTATCCAGAACTTGCTACAGTTTCATCTCTCTCTCTCTCTCTCTCTCTCTCTCTCTCTCTCTCTCTCTACTGGTCATATGGGGGTGTGACTCTGGCCTTGCTGTGGCTGCAGCGGGAGGACTACCTGATGTGTCGCTGTGCAGAAAAGGACCGTGGGGTTCACTGTTGAAAAGAGTCTCTGTGCTGCATTTGCGGATCGCCTTACACGACCACTTCCTGCTTCCGACCGACTTCTCACAGGCGGCCCTGTGTGCCAAAGCCGAAAAAAGCCCAAACAGAAGGGTTCAGTCCACTCCAGGGCTGAGCACAGGACCCTATTCATCTGCTCTGTAGCACTCCTCCCATCTTCTCCACTACCAGCCTCAGGATGGCCTTATTCTAAACTTTACAAATATTCCCCTCTCAGAGGCACTGGGATCAACCAGCCAGTCATTCCTTCTTTCCAGTGATGCCTGAGAGGTGCTGTGTCAGTGATGCAGCCAGACTGGGTATGTGAAGCAAGCCGGTGTCAAGTATTTGCGTGGTGTCTGTCTGTCTGGCATGGCCACACCTCTGGCATCCATCTCGTTACATAAGAAGGGAAAGAGAGAGGCCAGGGTCACAGATAAAAGGACAACTAAGCACCGAGTAAAACAGTTATAGATATGCTCGATCGATGAATGAGTTTTATAGCTTCCTATGGAAAAGTCATCCTGCGTGGGAAACCCCAGTCATGGATGGGTTGGGGTGAAGTAGAGGAGGGGTGCAGGGTAAAAAAGGGGCTCTGTATAAGGAGGAGGGGAGCAGGTGGGGGGGTGTTGAAGGTGTGCTGCTATTCCTGGAATGCTCACTTTGTCCCCTTTGGGTCTGACCACAAGGCAGGAGACAGGGGGTTTGTGGATAGTTAGCTCCCATTGAGTTAGACTGTTTGTGCAGAGGACTGCCTCTGCACAGGCCAAGGGGGCAAGGGTATTTATGATTCTTGGGGAAATGGCAAAGTGGGCAAATAACTCTGAAGACAAACAAACCCTGGGGCATTAATGATGAGTCTGGCATCGGACTGGATGTTTTTGCTTCTCCCTCTGAGTATTGAAGGGGGAAGCTAAAAGGCCTCAGCCACAGTGTGTTTTCATTACTGTCCTTGTCGTTTCTACCTTCGGTCACTGGACACGGCCTTGTTTTTCTACTTTAAACGCATTAAAACAGCACCCGATACGTCCATTCCTACCAGGGGGATAGAAAAACATACGGTCTGCCGACTCCATGGGCTTCCCCCTTGGATGTCAGCCTCAGATGAAGGTGAGAAGAATGACGCTCTGTACGGCCACTGCAAGAAGCCATTCATACAGCCAATGCTCAGCCACAGAAAGTGCGCAGCACCGCTCGGCACTGTACCACGATGGCTGGAACAGAACTGGTACTGATCTAGTCTCTGCTGTCCTAACAGTGCACAACACCAGTATTGATCTAGCCCTTGGTAGTCTGGGCAGTGCCCCTGACACAACGTCGCTACTGATTCCGTTGGCTCACTGCTCGATTCGATTGACTCAGATGCGCCACCTCCAATACAGCCAAAACTACAAGTCTTTTGCTGAACTGTGTTCAGTTGTGCCCAACACCTGCAATTAGGAGGAGGCATACAAGGACATGACAGTTGCTACTGAATTGGTTCTATTAAGGCACCTGAGGGTATGTAACGGAACCAATCCGGTGTTTACATGACTAATCTCTGGTACATCAACAAACCCAGTCAGCCTTGAGTACAGTAAATTCTGTTCCACTCTCCCCATTGCTTTTGCCATGCTGAACAGGAGGTCTCATTATAGGTCAGTGGATGACTGGAGGCTGGGGAACAAACCCAGGCCCTGGTAGGGCCCATGTGTTCCCCCTCAGAGATGCCCAGGTTCATTGGAGACCAGTGGTGGAGGCCTACATAGAGAAAGTGGCTTCTGTGCAGTGACCATGCCCTAACTCTCTGGTTCCCCAACCCTGTGTGTAAGGTGTGCATCTGGGCCAAGCCAAAGAATGAAGAGGAGAAGGCTATGTACTTTGGAAGATGTTTCTTTTTTTCATTCAAATCTGGTGGAAAATATGCCCTTCAAGAGTACTTAACAGGGTGTTCATGTAAAGCTGACAAAGATAACATACTTTTCCCTTACATGATATATGAATCATTACACCTAGAAGAAGAGACAGATGAGTATGGCATATTTCTAGTACCACAGACAATTTGACACCGATAAGCCAAATGCAAGCACACGGGAGGGCTTCTGATACTAGAGTAGCTCATTGCAGCAACCCCAAGTTTACGCAATTCCATGAATGACACTAAAAAACGGCAGACTTTAACTCGACATGCTACTCTGAGTGATATCATACTGTGGGATATCTGTTTGAAAATCAGTCAACAGAATAATTATCCTACTACTTCCATCAAAGGCGTCAAGGCGTTGCCTGCATCAAATGTGCCATTCTTTTGGCCTGACCCTCTTGGTATCTTAATAGTCTGAGCTGGAGTTGCATGTCAGACCTTATCAGAATAAGGCCCGACATGGTGAATTCAAGCAGAAATGCTTTGTGGTGCAGCATTATATGCAGCTTGGAGTAATCCTGTCCTCTGTCACATGAATCATAGTTTCCCCTTTTTTCCTTTCTATTTTTACAGCTGCTTCACAAGCAGATCTGCTCGAACGCTTTTCTCCTTGGTGACTGAGAAAGCCAAGGAACCCAGGGTGTTCAAGACTCAGTTTCTCACAGTTTCTGCTTCCTCACACTCTGCATAAACAACCACCAACTATCCCCTCTTGACCCTCACACACACCACACGCACACAAATACTAGAGGGTGTGCACCCGACCTGAGCCTTTCAGGACCAGACAGGTCGGCCTTGGACAAAAGTTTAGGAATGATGCTCAGGTTGGGTTGGGTCATGTCGGCCTGAAATCATTTTTAGTGAAAATATATTTCTGGGGTTTACGTGACAATGCTGAATGTAACACACATGCTATTTCAGGTGCTTAATGTAGCCTGACAAAGGATGGAGCGCCTTGAACAAAATTTGTCACTGGGGGAGTTTAAAACTACCGAAAACCATACAAGGAAATCAACAGTATGAAGGCATTTTGTGGCTTCAGTGCCTCAGCTTAAATTGACTGTGTAGGGCTCTGGTTGGGTTCAGACATGAAAAAACAGAATGCTTGATGGGCTCAGATCAGACTCGGTCACTGTGCTCTTAGGTTCAGGTCAGGTTCAAAAATATGCACCCAGAGCCGCGCGC
>OMLC01003845.1:18681-41758 GCA_900302585.1 Regalecus glesne | reverse complement strand
TGGCACTTAGTCAGTTCACCTCATTATCGAAACATACATTGAAAATCTTCCTCAACAGAAGAGACTTGCACCACTGAACCTTTTGCTTTAATTCTAAGTTGTCTTGAAATAAGAAAATAAGGGTAGCCTGTGGGATAGGGGAATATAACCCTCATGAATTTTGCATTGTGTTTATGGCTCCCGCAAACTGTCCTCCAGGTTTAGAATTCCCGAGACCAACCCACAACAGCTACAACTCAGCCTTTCTTCCTTTGAGTTGTCCTAACATTACATTACAGGCATTTGGCAGACGCTCTTATCCAGGGCGACGTACAAGTCCATAGGGTCAACGTACAAAAGATGCGGGAGCAACACTAGAGGTAGATAACAATCCTAGTGCCATCATAGGACTCCAATGCAACAAGTATTACAAGTATTGTAATACTATTATTGCTATTCATATTGATAACATGAAACTTTCCCAATCCAAGGCTGTGGCAAGGATTCAGCTTCCTTCTTGAGGACACTTAGGTTTTGTGGAGTTTGCTGACATGGGGACTTGGACAGGGAAGGCATCTGTTTAAGTGAACCTAAGTTTCCCTTCTCACTTCAATACCCTACACCCTAAAATATAACTTTGTCAATAACCTTTTCATTTATCCGAGGTTAAGGCTTTGACTCCGAGAAGCAGCTGGACGGACGTAAACTGCCACCTGTCTCACTTTCCTGATAAGCTGCCAAATCACCAGCGCAAACATTTGGCTCCTCTTCAGACATCCTCTTCAGATTTTATGTACCTGTGAGTCGAATTAAGCCACCACTCTAACGCCTTCTTATGCTAGATCTTTAGTCCTTTCATTTGAGAGAAGCCTTTTTATGAGACATTTTTCTCCAGAGGGAGTGGGGAAGTTTAACAACCTAAAGACTACCTCTATATCCTGTGAAAGTTGGAGACCACAGTTTTTTTTTAAAAGTTTACAAAAAGAGTACTGAAAGTCTCGTTACCTTGGCACAGCACACGTGTTTTACACGTGTGCTCATCACTGATAACATCAGCCAGAAAACCCTCAGTAATGTCTGGCCTCTCGAGAGGGTTTCTCAGTAAAGACGTCAGCTTCTTAGAAGCTAAAATCCATCTCTCACTTTCACAAGGTCCTGATAAACTGCTTTAGGGGAACTGAGGGGCCCCTGTTTGTCTACTATTAAAAGGGCTTTTGGCTGAGAAGTTGCTCTCTCAAAAGGTCACCATCCTCTCTTTTCAGGCACTGGACATATTGAAGAGGGAAGCAATACATGGCCTCAGATTAACATTTTGCAGCTTTCCGCAAAAAAACATATGAAAACAATAGAATCAGGAAACAAAATATTAAGATCCTCTCGAGTCCCGACAAGTCCACCCAAAGCCATTTACACAATGGAAGCAGAGTGGCAGCTTCACAATACAAAAGGATAGTTTACGACCAGAGGGCTGCCAGTGTAAATTCTCTGTCTGGGTTATGAGGTTTGGGTTAAAGAGCAAGCTGGTTCAGAATCACAAGCTTTATTTGCCTTCATACCTAAAGCAGGAAACAGTGGAAGTTATAGCCTCTATTGTTTAGAGAACGAGACTTGGTATTTAACAGTGAATGGCTATTCCAACAAAACAGATTAATTATAGACTTTTTCCATTCAGGGCCTTTAGCTAGTTCTTACAATCAGAACGACTGATAATGATCAAGCAGTCGAGAGTTTGGAGTTTTCAAAGAGCACACATTAGTTTTTTGGGAAATCAAAATCTACAACTTTTCAACCTATACAATGGGTCTCTCTAACCATGTAGTAGCCTCACCACCTGAGTAAGGGATATCAGAAAAATGAGCAAATTGAAGTCACTCGTCCTCACCATGAAATTTCGAATGGACCTGTGGAAGATGGTCCCATCATAGTAGCCTTTTTTACAAAGACGGATAAAGTTCTCTCCAGCTTTGGGAACCTGAGAGAAAGGGAAAACAGTGGCAACTTCAAAAAACAAGATAAGGTCAAAACCAACTATACGGCTGGACTTCATATGGTTCATTCTCATTTCAAACCAATTTGTTACAAGGATAAGTGACACTTGTAATCAGTACTGGAGCAGTTGAGGATACAATGCGTTGCTAAAGGAAACTTTGATAGGGGTATTGAGAGGTTTTTGAAAATTTGTTCTTTTACAAGAGGAAATTCGGGGTTAAAAGATAAGAGATATTTTGACATTGACCTCTTTTGCATATTTGAAGGAAAAGAAGCCCTTAAACTGAATCAATTTAAGGACTGAAGATGGAAAGTCAATTTATCTACTCCATCAAAGATGAGACTATAGCCAGCTTCACCTTTCTCTGAGGACTGACAGAGGTACTGAGACGTGACCCTCAATTTTAGGAACCAATTCATTTTAAGTTATTACACGCCTAAGGCACAGATGTGAATTTGAAGCATTTCTGTACAAACAGACTGATTGGAAATGTGTATCTTCTTTTGGCCTGCTGCTTGTCTTTCAGAACACCAAAGTAGATTTTATATTTTCCTGTTTTGCACTGTGCAAGGTGGTCTCAACTGATTAAGTAAAATCTTGTCTATCCGCATACTGATTTAGCAAAATTTGACATCAAATGTCCTTCCTGACACAATCACTAACCCTATGGATGGGAGCATAGGTAAAGTGCTGGATCCCATCCCAGTATTCATGGACTTACTCCCATACCTATTGCCAGTGATTTGAAATGTGTATGTGTGGGTTAAATGAGGGCAGGAATTAACAAAAGGAAAGATAAAACATTCACATTAAAGCTGCTCAGCAAACTGGAAACTAAACAGTGTGTGAGTACGTTTGAGTGTTTGTATGGACTCTGGATATGTGTGACTGATGTGTTATGAAATTGAAGTTAGAGTCATTCATTCATTTAACAGTGGGGACTACAAATAGAACAGCATTTTTCAGTGAAAGTCACTGGGGAATGAGGAAGTAAGGAGCAGCAGAAACCGAAGAGGGTAGGTTGCCTGTACCGTTGTGAGCTAACCTTGTCATTCTGATCAGACAGCTAGAGAGCCAATGAAAATGGAGCAGAGATAAACCCCAGGCTAGCAGGGAAATGACAGACTGCCAGAGTACACGCTGTCTCTCTGGGGCGTCCCACCCACACTAGAAGCTAGCACGCAAGGTGTGCCAAGAACGCTGTTCACCCTGGGGAGGTTTGCTCATGATGGGAAAAATAAAGAGACCACCCAGGGACGAAGTGCTTTGAATATTTCCAATATTCTGAGTTATCCAACCACACACATCCCAACTCTGGTTTAAATCTGCCATAATTTCATCGACCAAATAAATTACAGAGGAAAATTACTTTACTGATTGCAATGGGGAAAAAATCTGTATGTTGTTAAAAACCTGCATTTTGAATGCTTGGAGTAAATCTTGGCCTCAGTGTGCTAGAGTAAAACAAGTAGCTGCAGGATACTGCAGCTAGTTTTTTCATGATTTAATCCTTCAAACATATCTGCCGACGGCTCTTTTAAAATTCCATTAAGTTAGAAACACATACTTGTAATACTTCATATTAACACACACTCACACACATACACACATCTCGTTTCTTAATCATTTAGTACTTCGAGCTAGCAACTTATGATGAATAGATAAAAAATATGGCCTGGTGGTTTATTTAAAAAGTAATTATTTTGACCTGACATGATCCCCTCTCTAAGATTCAACTTAGAAGATTAGACTTTGGGTGTTCTTATTAAACTTAAGTATGCACCTAGCACTTAAAGTGTTTGTGTAGCTGCATGTGTCGTCATTGCTATTGTGATAACATGGTATTACCTTATCACAGTTTAGCTCAAGATTAAGGTCTCCTTTGTTTGTGTGTAGACGGACATAGCCTTTCTTCTTCACATACTGGTAACGAACTGTGTCATCTGCGATGGCATCTGCAGGGAAAGTAAAACAAGTCACCATGTATGCAAGATATCTAGTTATTTTGAAAAGGCATGCAACAAGGATTTAGGAGTTGCAGCAGAATGTCAAGAATCATAGCCTGAGCCCATATGTCCTCAATAAAAACAGCACCCAACTTCTGTGAACAAGTAATGTGTCAATAACGGAAAACATGGCTTATAGAAAGTGATTTTCTCAAAAACAGAACATGACAAAAGCTTAACAACATGAAGCAATAGAAGGGTTAAGTGTTAATGCCTTATCTGAATGACCAACATTGAGCTGATTTCCACAGTATCGTGGTAATAGCGATGCAAGTTGAAAAAGAAAACACTTGATAAAACGCATCATAATCATCTCACCTAAACTTAACAGGCCTTTTACTCTTTTGACTTCTACTTCTTTCGTGCATCTCTTCCGCCTGGTGTTCAGAGATGTGAATCTTTGTTTGAGTTTCCAAGGCCTCACTTATGGACATCTTGCTGAATATCAACCAGGGCATTTCTTTCATTCCATATTTCTATACCTCTATTAACCAGTCGACATCTCTCCATGTAACGTTGATCTTGGCTTCCAGCTTTCTTTTTCATGGAGGGCACAGTTGTTGACCTGTTTTGGTATCTGGTATCTAAGGACTACAGTTGCAGTGGCATATACAATCTCAGTGGTCTAAATTATAGTGGCAATCGAGATATGTAAGGCTGTGTTCACCATCGCAAGCAGGCTTTGTGTTGGGACTTTGCAATGCAATTCTGAAAGCTGAGCCCTAAGGTTGACAGTCTTCATTCTAGTCAGTCTCATTTGAACCTCAGTACCTTCAAGTTGTCATGGTTGATAGAATTGATTCAGCTGGTTGAGTATGTCCTCACGTACTTCCTACCTAATCAGAGACCATTCAGGGTTCTGAATTGTATAATCATCCTGTTGGAGTCTCTCCATCTTATGTTTAAACAGCAGCTTCCTTCTATTGATGTTCACGTATTAAGACACTAGCTGCTCCCAAGTTAGTGTGGAAGTAGGTGTCTTACTGGTCCACATCCACAGTTCCCGGATAAACTTCCAAAAGCAACCTCTTCTGAGGTCTGCTGTTAATACTGTGATTGTTTCCTAGTCTGGGAACAAGACAAATCTTGGGCTTATGTTTTATTTGCTCTAGCAGATGTGTCTGGTCTCCCCTTGTTTAGACAATTTCCAGTAAATCTAGCCTGGGTTGAACTACTCACAACCATTTATCAAATATGGGGTGGGTTGATACAAGGATTGTACGGAGGAGCACCACTGAAGCATTTTCGTAAGTGACCAAGATGACTGCTACTGATGTGGAGTAGTCTGTTGAATCTGATACTGTGACAGTATTAAATGAACTGGGCAATGTGTTTTCCATAAAAAAAGAGCAATCCACTTTTCGCAAAGCATTAGTTGAGAACACTGCATTTTTTGGGGGCTGCATAGTTCAGAACGGTTGTCTGGCAATTGGAAGGTTACATGATCGATCCTCAGTCCTGCATGTCGAGGTGCTCTTGAGCAAGACACTGAACCCCTAACTGTTCACTTGATGTACGTCAGTCTGGATAAGAGCGTCTGCTAAATGCCTATAATGTAATGTAACACGTTTTTGCCATCCCTCATTGCTATTTTACATTATGCTGCTTTGATTGGTTGTAGGTCTACTCAATTCCACCCAGAGGCATTTTGGTCTTTACCCATTGATAATGCCCCTTGATCATTGAAAATTAACTGAGAGGGTCCAGACCAAGTTTTATTTATGAATTTGTCTGGTGATCTCAGACCAATTTTTTCCCTTCTCCTTCACCTAAAATTGCATAATTCCCAATGCTAAACGGTAAACTACAGTGTGCTCCTGGGTGGCATTACAGCATTGCAAGATGTCATCATATTACAATGCTGTGATTGCATCTATTCTCCAATCCTCTGTGAATAGCATACATGGCCATTGAAACTCTAGTTAATGGTTATACCAATTTGCAAATTAAACCAATTGTTGGTTTCGGTCATTATGCAACTGTGGTGTTTATATGGTTGTGGGATAGCTACAATCAGCTGAGACTATAGGAGTCAAATAGAAGAGTGATGAAATGTTTCTCCTGCTAAACATTTTGTATAGATCAACTGATTCAGCTTTTTATGATCTAATTGGAGTCTCTTGATGCATGCTCAATTATACAGGTAAGGGAACCACCAAAAAGATCAATCGGTTCAACTGTCAACTGTTTGAGTGACGAAACTTTCTAAATAAACTTCTTATCCAGTTGAACCGATTCACCTTTTTGTGATCTAAATGGAGCCTCCTGAAAGTCTTTGAGAACCCAAAACTAAAAGGTAAAGAACAAGTTGTCAGAAGGAATATCTACATTTTATAGGGCTCACATACCAGAGAGAGACAGAAAATCTAGACTAAAAAGTAAAGAATATATATGAAAGTTGATCTGGCAGGTTTTCTGTACGAGTCTCTCACCTGCTACATGCATGGTGGCAGGGGCCATGGCTGTGGATGTGAATGAGGCTGAGACTCTGCCTGTGGAGTAGTGAGCCTGGGGGGGAGGAGACAGAACTTAAAGATAACCACTTTAATGTCATCAAAAAACTTTCATCTTAAAGACACTGCTTAATGCTTAAAGCATACAGCTAGCGCCATCCTATGAGCCAAGTTGAAGTACTAACTAGTTAGTTGGTTAGATCACTTTTTGCTACTTTCATACGAAGGAGAGCACAGCCTTTCATGTGATTTTGAAAAAGGTTTTAACTATGTCAAAATGGGGGACAATGTAGGTGATTCTAAGTGCCTTGTGCTGAGATGTGTTGCAGAACATCCATCCATCCATCCATCCAACGTCAACTGCTTATCCGAAATCGGGTCGCAGGGGAACTGGAGCCTATCTCCATTCTCATTTGGCGAAAGGCGGGGAACACCCTGTATAGGTCACCAGTCTATTACAGGTCAGAGCAGTTAGGGGAACAGTGTCTTGCTCAAGGACACCTCGACACGTTTCTCCGCAGGACCGGGGATCGAACCTGCAACCTTTTGATCGCCAGGCGACCGCTCTACCCACTGAGGCATTGCCGCCCCTTATGTGTTGTTGCAGAACAGATTATTTTTAAACTAATATGCGGTATCCAGTGATCTAAGTCTGGAATAGTTCAAGTCAAGAGAACATAACAGCTCAGCCAGTCAAGGATGGTTGCTGAAACTGTAGTCTTCTCTACGGCTCCGTCTTTTTGGAATCTTTTGTTATAGTTCTCATGGTGGAGTTGCACTAAAGAGCCAGTTTTACCCTCTGTGCTCTGTCTGACCTATATTCATCATTCTCTTAGGAGGCTTTCAGTACCTCACCTATGCTGCAAAGTCTTGCAACGTCAAAATGCATAAGTACACTCAGAAAAACACCCTGGTGTGTCAAAAGGAGTACTGACAATGAGGGAAGCATTGGTTTTATTTTAACTAAATCCAACTAAATCTTGTCCAATTGTCAAAGATGACAAATATAGACAGAAAGCCCTCTTGTGCAAGGGAGAAAGAGAAAGAGTTAATGGGTAAGCTGTGGTGTGTTTACACAGCTGACTAAAAAACACTTGTTATACATGTTTGTTTTCCTGACACTGTACATGTGAGCCGATCTGTAACTAGGCTGGCCCTGCTGAGAAATACAGGATACCACACTGATGCTATTAATATAGAGTGTATTTCCAAGCCCAGAAAGGACCCTCTATAAACCGTGTTGAACGCACTAGGAAACGTTTTGACCTAGCTGTTGAGAAATCATGCAAACCCACTATTGCTTGTTTCTTCGATTGTATCACAAGGCTTTTAGCAGCAAATCTACAGCACCCCATCCCCCTCAAGGATAAACCTGTCTCTTGGTGAGGTCAAAGCATTAAAGATTTAGTGTCTTTTTCAAGGACACTTCAACATGGAGGACACTTTTTTTTATGACAGGTCAAACCCTTGCCCTTCCTATGAGGGAGTCTCCCCGTCATTACACCAGCCTGATATGTCAGTACAAGATAACACAGTTTTAACATTAAAACTTGTATTATTCTGATTTAAAGTCTCTCACTCAGCACAACAGGCCTTTCTCATGATTTCCCCCCTCTGAGATGCTGGGAGGGATCTCCCATGCATAGATGCCCCTGTGAAAATGTCTCTTGAGCTAATGTATGACGATGATAGCTCCCTCTTGTGCATATTTTGTATACAGTACCTATTGCTAAAAAATGTCTCCTTAGATGACATGCTGGGTGGGGTGGCAGAATAAATGTCCAACAGAACTATAGATACTGCTCTTAAATAATATATTTGAATGATAGCTGGTCATGTGATATAGATACAAACTCACCAGCAAGCTTATAAGCATTTGGCTGATGTAAGCAGTTAATGTCCACCATGGAGCTGTTCTGTTTGTATAGGTTTCATAATAGAGGGGAATTCATATAATATAATGTATAATTAAACAAGAGAAAGAACCTATATTCAAATAACTGCTCGAGAGTTCAAGGAAATGAAAGAGATCAAGTGCATTATCAATGCGATCAAATGAGCAACCCCCCCGACAAAGGTTTTTACATTTGAATATCTCCTTTAAATAATCTCTATTCCATTTGGAACTGAATTAACAACATACTAAAATGAACAATAAAAATTAAACCGCTAATCTTTAGCAGAAAGTGGGAGCTTTTTCAATAGTGCCTCCTTTTCTCCTACGGAGGCGGCATAGCTCAGTGGATAGAGCAGTCGCCTGGCGATCGGAGGTTGCAAGTTCGATCCTCTGTCCTGCAGAAGGCATGTCGAGAGGTCCTTGAGCAAGCCAATGAACCCCTTACTGCTCCCTGAGCCCCATATAGTGGCCACTCACTACTCCTTTATAATAAGATGGGTTAAAATGCAGTGAATTCCAAATTTCCCCTTGTGGGACTGATAAGGGAATCTTTAATTTAATTCAATTTTAACTTACGACTTGTGTGTCAAGTAAAATATTTATAATTGAAATATTGTAAATGTATTCCAAAAGGTCTGGTTAACCTCACCATCTTTGATCCTATCCACCCATATAAATTGTGTATTTCATTTTTCAACACTCTCTGACGTATCAGTTTAGCAGCCAAGCCTAAGTTTGTTGGTATGACCAGATTCCTCTTACAGCATTAAACTTGTCCGTCTTCTTAGCCTCTGGCTCCTTCATGGTAGAAGCCAGGAGATGGTCTCCCTTGTATTCCTTATACAGCTCAGCCAGGGTCTCTTTTGTTTCCATATTGGTTGTCTTAAGGTGGTAACCTGGATCCAGCTTGGCTTTTTCCTCATCTGAATCATGCCAGGAGAAGGAAAGGTGTTAAGACCCACAGAGATGACAGAATAGGATATCAAGGGAAATTAAAGACATTTCCTTATTTTTTTCACAACTTGGTCCAGATAGAATTATCGACATCAACACATATCAAGAGGGGAATAAAAAAAGGAAAGGTTATGAGTCAGTCTGAAAAGTTACTGTGTTGTGACATAGATGCACTCACCTGGATCCAACACTTTGAGGTTGTTCTTCACGTGGAAAAAGTTGGAAACATTGAACTTGTCCAGATTGGTGGGATCCTAAAAAGGGAAAGCACCACAATAATAATAATAATAAAGTCTCTCCAATAGGTTTTAAACCCAGTCTTGAAGTTTATCTCATTTTTTTCACTTAAATACATAATGGTACTGCTTTGTTACTGCACTAGTGTTTGAGAAATGATGCTGGGTCAGTACTCATCTGTTGGTAAATGTCCTCTATAAGCTTGGCCCACTTTGATTTGGCAAATACATAAAAGGCTATATGCAGTCTCACTTTCTTCAAGAAAGTTCAATCTGAGAGTTAGCACTAAAATAAGCAACTGCAAAACTCATGATATGGATATTCACTGAGTAATTATTGTTTTAAGATCAACCAATGGTAGAAAGTAATTATCAGTCCCCATGTTGTGGGGATGGACACAGATTTAGGTGGAGTTTTTGGGATGTCCTTGCGGATGCCTTGCAGTGGGTTCAAACCAACAGCCTCTGACTCAGCAATTCCAGAAGCGTGTGCTCTACCACTGATTGACCATGGCCCAACCAATAGTAGAAAGTATCAAAAAATGACATGTGTTTGCATGCAAATCTTCAACGTTGTTGCAATATAACACTTCTTAAACTGAGGGTACACTTTCTTTAAATTTTACGTTTTCAAAAGAAAACATCCATAGGTAAGCCGAGCACACAGACCCACCTGAAGCGTTATGATGTCTTTTCTGGTGAATGGTTCATCTGTCAGCAGATCTTTGTAACTTTTAGTCTTGATGTTCAGTTGCTCCACAGCCTGACAGCAGACAAACACCCAACATCAAAGGTCCACACAAGTATTCAATTTCTCCGATTTTCATTGATCATCAATTTCTGTGTAGTTAGCCACAAAACCATAAAAAACAAAGGGCTTCTCCTTTTCATCATGTTTAAAGGTTTTTCAAAAACCTACAACACTGTAGTTGCAGTTTATATAACACCCTTATTAATTAGGGGCTAAAAACTGCACCAAATTTAACAATCCAATTGCAAAGGAGATGACCATCAACTGATCTGATGGTATTTTAGCTAAAACCAGAATTTCACTCCAGGTCTCCATGCTGCAAAAACACATTCTGTTCAGCAGAGAGGAGCAAAGAGGATCATTAGAAGAAGTTTTTTTTAAAATTAATTTTCATTATACATACAATAAAGTTTACTCTCTCCATTTAAACCATCCTATTGTATAGGAACAGTGAGCAGTTGCAGCATCCAGGGAGCAGTTAGGGGTTCAGTGTCTTGCTCAAGGTCACTTTTTTCTGAAGGGGCCAGGGATCAAACCATGGATTCTGCGATTACTGCATGATCGTGCTACCTCCTGAACTATAACGCCCCCAAGCTCTTAGTGCATAAAAGTTGTCTGTGAATAGGTTTGCTTTTGATATCCACCAAGACCATGGGTGTGCATAAGTCAATAAAACTGTGTCTATAAAAGCTGTATGTGATCAACATTGGAAGTTCACTAACCTCGTAGGAAAACACATTGCCAGAGACTTTAATGACAACGATGTGGGAGTTGTTCGTGAAGACGTTGTACAGAACGGGACAGTGATACTTTCCTGTAATCAAACATAAAAGAAGATATAAATAAAATGAGTCAGAGCAGAGTCCATCTCCTGCCCTCAGACTGAAAAACTAATGTATTCCATAAGAGATGTTAGTAAGAATCTGTGTCCAACCTTCACACCTGCTATTAGCTACTACTGACTAGTTTTGCAATGTTGGTGATTGTGTAACTGAACCTCCTTCTACTACGCTCATCATAAGCTGCTTTAGGATAAAGGCATTAGCTTGATTCTCTGATTGCAAATGTAAAATGCAAATTCATCCATCCACTGTCAACTCATCAACACTCATCCTGTGTCAGGTCACAGAGGTAGCAGATTTCAGCCGGGAACTCCAAGTTTTCCTTTCCCTTGCAACATCAACTAGCTCTGACTGGGGGATATCAAGGCGTTCCCAGGCCAGTGTGGAGATATAATCCCTCCATCTGGTCCTGAGTCTACACCGTAGCCTCCTCCCAGCTGGATGTGCCTGGAAAACCTCAATTAGGAGGCAACCACGTGGCATCCTTATTAGATGCCTGAACCACCTCAACTGGCTCCTATCTACTTTAAGGAGCAGCGGCTGTACTCCAAGTCCCTCACAGATGAATTAACTTCTCACTCTGTCTCTAAGGGAGACACCAGACACACTCCTGAGAAAACCCATTTCAGCCAATTGTATCAACGATCTTGTTCTTTCGGTCATGACCCAACTTTCATGGCCATAGGTGAGAGTAGAAAAAAACATTGACCGGTAGATCAACAGCGTCCCATCCTTACTATAAACAGCTTGGATGGTTCCCCGTTTTCCCCTCCTGAGGTGCCAGATGGTTTTCCAGAAGCGTTTTGGTGCCGACTTAAAGTCCGTCTCCATGGCTTCCCCAAAATCCTCCCATACTTGCCGTTTCGCCTCTTTCACTGCTGAGGCTGCCGTCCTTTGGGCCTTTTTATACCTTGCAATTGTCTCTGGAGTCTCCCGGGATAACTTATCCTGGAATACCTCCTTCTTGTTAGACGGCTTCCCTAACTTCTGGTGTCCACCAAGGTGTTCATGGGTTACCACCCCTTGAGGCACCTATGACCTTGAGATCACAGCTCATAGCCGCAGCTTCAGCAATGGAAGCTTTGAACATTGCCCACTCTGGTTCAATGCCCCCAACCTCCACAGGGATGCCAGAAAAGCTCTGCTGTAGGAGTTGAAGGTCTCCCGGACAAATTCAAATCTATCAAGTTTGTAAAAGATATGCAAAAAACACATCTCAAATAATTTTCCTTAATCTGCACCCTTTGAATTCAAAAGCCATTGAATCCATAAATGTCTGCTTACCCTCATTGTTCTTACAGATGTTCAGCTTAATGAGAGACTTCGCTTCAAGTTTCTGTAGGAATTGAGACAAAAATTATTTGTTTTTATGTGATCATTAATTAAAACAAGGGGTTAAGATCACCATATTTAAGGTCTGAACAGAAATAGAAACAGTACTTGAGTCTATCCATCCATTCATCGTAAACCGCTTATTTGGAGTCAGGTCGCATGGGAACTGGAGTTTTTTTTTTTCAAATTTCTCCTTGTGAGATTTTCAAGAGAATCTTTTTTTCATTAGGTAAAACCGGTGACCTGGACAAGTCACCAGTCCATCACAGGGCAGAGCAATTAGGGTAACAGTGTCTAGCTCACAGACACTTCAACACACTTTTCTGCAGGTGCTGGATCAAACCTCCAACCTTCTGATCACCAGATGACCGCTCTACCCACTGAGGCCTCCCGCCATTATGCGTAAGAACACAAAATGAAATAAGTCTTTATCACAGCTCACCAAAACAGAACATCAAAGATTCAAAAACCAGTTCTCATGTTTCCCAGTAATTTTTCAAATTCAACCATTCAATAACCTATATTCATTTTCTCAGCCATATCTTTAGTTAAACTTAAAGTATACTCAAATTTTGAATATAGCAGACTTTGGTGATAATACCAATTCAAAGAGCAGATTGATTTCACTTATTCTTCCCTTTCATTCACCATTCATCATAAATACTTTGAAAGAGATGACATTGTGGTATAAAGACCAATGGTTGTAAAGAAAAAAATGGATGAAATGGGTTACAAATTAGTTTTTACATAAACTGTTAGTTGAAATAAACTTAATTTTCCTTAGTGCATGTTGATATTTCTACTACCAAAGAGGGTGAAGGGTAGGGTTCTTGATAGTCCCTGATTAAAGGGCAGCATAAACAGGTTGAATGTGCCATTTCTACTTGGGTTGATGGGTACATGGGGTGATTGTTAGTTTCCCCTACTCAGAGGAGGAAAAAACACTGTGTACACCCAGAAACCATTAATATACAAGATAAAACTAAAAAAACTAAAATGAATGAATAAAATATGCACACAAAATTGCCCCCAAAGCTAATTTATTAGCAAGTTTTCAAGCTTAAAATAATCAAAACTTTGCAAATAAATGAACTTTTGGGATCAATGGGCACACCTTATTCATTCTAGTCTCTTTACCTCGCCAGAAATTGGGTTGGTACCATACTTCTTTATCCAGGGAACAATGCTCCTGTCGGGTTAAAAAAAAAAATTTCAGTTCATAAACAGACAGTGTACTTAGTTAAAATATGAACAACAAGGAAGCATTCACAACCAATCCTATTACCAAAAAAGCGCACTATCAGTATTAAGATTTAACAACGTATCCTCACATTTAATCCTCAATGCTTAAGTATATGTGAGGCATATAAAGTAAAGCCCATTGAGTGGCTACTAAACTAGAAAAGTGCAATATGAAGATAAGTCATGTTGCTATGACCCATATAAAAAAAGCCAAGTTTGGGATTATGACAAAATATTTAAGACTTGTTTTTTTTCAACTTTGACCTTGTTTGGGCTCAGATAATCAAATGTTAAAATCTTCAATTTCATTGCAAAAGTTTAGTAGGTATTCAAATATACTTGAAAGAACTCTTGTCTTGATTGGTCTATTCTAGGATATTCTGTTATCAGTGGTGTGGAAGACTGGGTTAAATCCAATGTCTAATTCAGTCAAATCAATTTGAATGGGCCATGCATCAAGGAGCTGAGGAGATGTGGGGTACAGGGCAGAAACAGAGAATAAATCAAACTGACTTTTAGACAGCCATATACAAAACATGTTTTTACCCACACACTCCATCGTGTGTAATATTGGAAGCTATTAAAAGTTTAAGATACCAAACCCTTCAGACAACTACAACTCATTAGAAAGGTAATATGTATGCGTGCATGTGTCTGTATGTCAATTCTTGCGAACATCAGACAAAAACTTTTAGCAAACACAAAGTAGCAAACATCATGCTTAAAAATCGGTCTAAAACAAGGGGACCAAGATGCCTCCCAAAAACTTTGATATTAAGAGCATAAAAATAAATACGGAAACATAATATAAAAATACTCACAGCAGGTCGAACACAACTCCATCCGAAGTACAAACGGGATATTCAAACGGCTGAAGGGACAAGCTGAAATGTTGAAAGCAACGTAAAAGGCTTTAGGTTTACCACTCACCTTAAATCAACACCATCAAAACCAAGCAAATGACTATATACTATCAATATATTACTATTACATTACAGTTAAGAAAGAGTTGGTCCCATTTATATATAATATCATGTGTGATTCTCATGTGTCTTGCATTGGTGGTGGTTAAAAATTCAAGATGTTCATTGTCACTCCAGTTGTACATGTACACTTGTATGAAATTCTATGATTTTTATTATGCTATATACCTTGGCTAACTGTATTCTATGGTCCAATACTATAGACCAGTATCATCTGCATCTTTTAAAAGACAAATGCATTAAGCTCATTTTACCCAGAATTTCAAATGTTAATTAATATTTTTTTTAAATCCACATCTGACCTGCAGTGGTCAAATGGAAGCCGTTTGAAGTTTGCCTGTGGAATTTCTGAGACAGATCAAAAATAAATAAATATATTAATATTAAGACATTAGTGTCTTCCAGAGATACGGTCCAGAATTAGAATGAGATAATTTCTAGGTTAAAGACAAGTCAGGTCCACAAGTTTACTCAGCAACAATAAAATTCTGAAAGTAGCTCAAAGTTAAATAACATACACACAATGAAAACATCACTCAAAAAGGCCCAGTGGTAAATTCATGCAAAAGCAGCTGTAGGTTATCTAGCCTGATTGGTCTCTTCATTATCTGGGCTCACTGCATAACGAAAGGAAATTAGTTACCTGCTCGCTTCCCCCCATAGAAATTTGTGTACTCTGAACATGTGATATACCTGTGGGAAAACCAGAATCAATTTATTGGCAATTTAGATTGCGTGGAATTCGACATTAGTTTTATGGACCTCCCAGGTACTTCGCATAGAATGACAACATGGTAATCTTCAGAAACATACACAAGGATTGACTATACATACATACATACACAAACACGAAAGATAATAAAGCACAATGGTGCAGAGAATGCATCAGAGCAACTGAAATAAATGGTAGGTTAAATACATACATACCCGAGGTAGATGGACATGACAGAGCATACCAGTGTGGTATACATACTAATGTGGTGTACATTGTACACCACATTAATATGTATACCATATGTATACTATTAGTATGTATACCATTAGTACTATTAGTATGTATACCCTTAAGAAAACACAGTTTAAAGAATAACTGATGTTTTTCGAACTTTTGAAAAACCCAACAAGACTTGTTTAATTTTTCAAATTGATCCACAAACCCACTTTGGCTATTGCTTACAAAGGAGAGGTTTACCCAATGGAAGAACAGCACACTTTGTTTAAATTCATTGCTGATTTGTAGCAGGAAAAAAGGCACCACAGCACTTCCAAAATCCGACATATATGCCTCTTCTGCAGTATCAGATGTAACTTTGTCCTAAATGTCTTCATAAAGTGGTCCATGACAATAAACCTTATTTGTATGTGATTAGAGAAGGTGGTATCTGAGAGCACTTATGTCCCCAGCTATCACCAACCAAACAAATAGGTGCTCTCAACCCTGATAGCAAAACCAATCTGACTGCATAATGAATTGGGCACAGCAACATTCATCGTTAACGACTATTCGAAAGTCTGGTGACGGAGCCATGCTGGAGCCTATCTCAGGACTCATTGGGCAAAAGCCAGGGAAACTCCCTGGACAGATCACCACTCAATCTCAGTGTTTGAACAGTTAGGGGTTCAATGTCTTGCTCAAGGACACCTTGACACACTTCTGCAAGGATTGGGAATTGAACCACCAATCATCCGATTACAAGGCAAATGTCCTACCCCCTGAGCTATGGGAAGCATGAGGCTGTCTAGGGCTCGATTTTTTTCCATGCTGTTGTCTACAACCGTTTTAAACATATTCTTATACATGTGCAATAAAAAAGCTCTTGCAAAAATACATAGATTTCTATTTAGTATATTCATCCACTGTGTCAAAACAGCAAACAGATGCCTTATGTGGGCCGAATGACTTACTTCTTAACTTAATTGTTTATGTCATATGGACTTGACTCCATGTGCAAACAGATTTTTCAGGGGATTTTTTTCTGGTCATGTGCTACTTTTAGACCTTTTAAACTCAATAAAAAATAATCTGCAACCATACTCTACATAATTTCATATAATTTGATGGATGCAACTGTTCATTTCATTTGTTCAGAGGATTGGCATATCAATAAAAAATAAGTTGAACCTTTACTTGTTCGTCACTGTACATAAATACAATGAAATGTCTTCTCTAAGTTTAACTTATCCTATTGTATAGAAGCTGTGGGCATCACCTGGGGACTAATTCCCGTTGTTTTTATCTATTGCCTTGTTCAGGGGCACACGCAGGAGTATTAACCCTAGTATTCATGTATTTGTAATGGTGGGAGGACACAGGGAGAACACGCAAACTCCCCATGGAAAGGACCTGAGACGGGATTCAAACCCAGGATCTTTATACTGAGGCAACAATGACCCGCCCCGCTGCCCAAGATGTTTTGTGAATATAATTAAACTTGTTAAAATATAATTTATACATAATTCAGACGTATGTAGCAAGAACACATCAAAAACATAATTTATGTACGTACAAGTCAAAATGTGCTTGGTGAAATCAACATATGAGGAAGAACTAATTGCTGCTCTTGAAGCAGACTTGCAGTATAGAAAGTTAGCCACTGACCACTATTTCTTCAATATTTATGTGGGTATATTCATTTGTGAATGAGTATGTATTCAATTATTTATGTGTATTACACCAAAATATTTAGTTCCTCAACTAACCAGATTAAATGTTTTTTGTTTATTTTATTAGCTGCTTCGTTTTATGTTGAATTACAATTAGCTTACCTAAGTAGGCAGCTATACCAACACAACAGACATTAATTTAGCATTCTCAAACCAATTTAGGTGGCAGAAAATTAAAAATAATAATTTAATCATAACGTTTTTCTAAAATATGATATTTTTGGATAGTTTAGTATGAATTACGCTTGAAATAGACATAAGAACTTGAGATTTAAGTTATGTAGCGCTAACAAAGCTAAGCTAACAGCCGTCATCCGCTACATACAGTTCATCTATAAATGAGATAAACACTGGAATCATTTCAGTTGAACCCAAAACACATACATTAACGTTAGCTTTATCACTTACATTTTGTCTTTTTGGTGCTGTCGTTTCCCCATTTTGAAAAATAGTTTGACACAAGACGGTAAAAAAAGCTTGTTTAGATTTTGTGGCGGTTGATATGAGACGCCACTGGCTCTTGACGTTGGGTTATGCTTACTTCCGGTAGACTCTTCTTCACAAACTGTGCTAGACCGAACGTGACAATGGTGCGCTACTGCCCTCAGCAGGCTGACTACCAACAGACCTGACCTGGACTTGCTGATGACACAATTACTGCCAATTCAGATTACAGATCAATTCAGATCATGGTGTCATGGTAATAAAGTAATGCAACATTAAATGAACATATAAATGGATAATTCCCTCTCACATTGGAACACTTGTTTCCTCATTATAACTGATTGCTTGCTTAAGAGAATCATGCTCTCAGGTCCTCACGAACCCAGACTTTAGCAGAACAGGGCTGTAATCATTTAATTCTGTGATGGGAGATTTCTTGGGGACTGTAGTGGGGATAATTGTGCAGTTCTTAAAGTAGAGAACTTCTCACAGCTCCAAAAATCTGTTGGAGATCATTGTGAAATGGTTGCCAGCTGATCAGCACAGACTTTCAAGCAGTGCTGATCAGCTGGCATCCTTCTTCACACTGATCTGTTATGTTATAATAATAATAATGATTCCCTTATCAGTCCCGCAAGGGGAAATTTGGATTTCTCTGCATTTTTGATCCAACCTATATTGTATAGGAGCAGTGAGCTGCCAACATATGGTGCTCAGGGAGCAGTTAGGGGTTAAGTGTCTTGCTCAAGGACACCTCGACATGCTATATGCAGGACCGGGGATCGATCCTGCAACCTTCCAATTGCCAGACGACCGCTCTACCCACTGAGCTATGCCACCCCTCTGTGAAGAAGATGCATGCTCCTTTGAATTCTACATTGTATAATTAAGAATAATGCAAACCCCCGAATGTTCATGTCTAGTGTTTATTATGTTGGTCACATCTTGCATACAGTGAGAGGTCTGTTTTACGTTACAATTACTGCCGATGTTGTGGGACTGGACAGACAGAGCTTTGGGGTAATGAGACCGGATGCCCTCCATGATGTCCCAAAGTGAGTTCAAACCTGCTGCCCCTGACTTGTCCATATCTAAAGGATGTGCTGTACCAATGAAGAACAATGGCCTTCAAATCTAATATACAGTAACCAATGTTTAATGTTTCAACCAAGCTTTTTCAGAAGCGTGCATCTCATGAAAAGTAACATACACACACAGACACCAGATGACAGAACAGATCCATCTATTCCAAGTTTGTGTCAGACCATTTATTTGATGATAGTATTCTCACAATTACGGCTGATTATTTACTTCCTCTTACCGAGTGTAGCAAACAAAACCGGCTGAGAAACCTTAACTAGCGGATTAGTATCATAAAGTCTTCGGTACATTCAATTGCCTGTTGCACACATTTTCTCTGAACTACCGACACATCATAGATGCTTTGCATAGCCCATGTTTTGTTACGTTAAATATATTACCCTCCCTGCAAGAGACAGCAAAACAAACAGAGGTTAGTCCATCGTAAGCACAATGACATTTTCCAAAAAAATCTTCCAAAGATCAAGAACAATACAAGAAGTGAGACATTTGTATACAATAACACATAACGCAAGTCTAGCAGCAATGGCCACATACCTGAGACATGATTGGCTTTTTTCATTTCTCTTGGCATTACTCTTCAAAAGCTTATAACGGAAACAAACCAATTCATAAAAAGGACAGAGTATTCCACGAGGGCAAACTCAGAATCTCATGTTGAACTTCATTAACGTTATTGAAGAGGAGCATCATCTCAACCTTGGCATTTGTCTGTCGGTCAGGAGCATCCCTTGATCAACAGTTATCACCCAAGGTGAGACTGGATACACACCATAAGTCCATGTGTTGTTTTGACCACCGCATGCCATCACGATAAACATGTGACAATTAACATAATATGCAATCGATTTGAAAATGAAAGGAAACAAGATCATATACCGCAAAAGAACAACAGACTTGCAGGAGCCAGAGGTTCACCTCCCCATCAGGTTGGATAGAAGTTGTCTATTTGGGGAATCGAAAGAAGAAAGCTGAGAGCGCAAACAAACAACAAAGTCCTGAATAATGTGTCCTTTGAAGAACAGTTGAAGTCCATGAAAACCGTTGAACCTGCAGCCACTATTTATTTAGTACTGTGTCAAAATAATGCAAGTGTTTCTTCACACAGGTCGTCTGGGCTGGGGTTTTTATTCAGTCTGTGAGTAGTGTGATGAGGAAAAAAAACAACAGCAAAAATAAAAAATATCACCGCAAGTCCAACATGGAGACACTGTTATCGGTGATGGTGATGTGTCCTGCATGCTGAAAGACAAGGGACATGCTTGTTAGTGTTCATTTCAATTTGTGTAAAGCTTTGTTGTGTTAACCAACTGAACAATCAAACACAAGTAGCAACAATGTTGTCCCTTATGTCCGGCAATTCTTTGGTCTTACCAATTGTGAATAGGATAGAATATGATGAATTGATCAATTCTGTGGACAGGTGTCTTTTATACAGGTAATGAGTACTTAATTAATAACACATAAACAAATAAATGTTGAAAAATTTATATACTGGGGTTTTTTTATATTCTGTGTCTCACTGTTAAGATAAACCTACCATGAAAAGTATAGACTGATCATTTCTTTGTAAGGGGGCAAAAGGGTTGTAGATCTGCTGGTGCCTATTCCAGCGGTTATTGGGTAGAAGGTGGATCCATGCGGGATTAAGGGTAGATGTCCTTCCTGATGCATCAGAGTGGGTTTAAACTTGAAGGCTCTGTCTCATTAGTGCTTGAAGCATGCTCTTTGATATAATCCATTAATTTAAGTTTTTTTCCCTATCTTTTTCTAGGTTAATATGAGCATATTACCACAAGTAATGTTTTTTTAGTTGTTTTTACACCCGGAATAACTTTGACTAATGGGGGAGTGTACAGAAAGAGTTGTGCCGAGACAGGCAGACAAGTTAGCATTTCTAACATGGGAGACCAGGAGTATTTATTTGGCCTTGGGGGGGGGGGGCTTGGAGGAAAAGAGGTTGAGAATCACTAATCCAAAAAATTAAATGTCTTGCAGGTCTTTGTGCCTTGTCATCATTTTGTCAGGTTTATAAAGACTAGCTGCCGATTCATCATCAGAATGCAAAGGCAGCCTAAATGTTCTCTAAACATGAACCATGCCTGTCATCTTTCTTTGTGTGGGCTAACAGTAGGCAGGCATGTACTCACTGTAAAAAGAGGAGGATCTTTGCTGTGAGGGTGGAAACCCTTCTGTTTACATGTGGAGATTTCATCCGTTCCGCGATCCGTCAGCCTGAAGTAGCCAATTCTGCAAACATAAGCACCATCCTGTTAATTTGGTACTTCATAATAATAATAATAATAATGATTCCCTTATCAGTCCCGCAAGGGGAAATTTGGATTTCTCTGCATTTTTGATCCAACCTATATTGTATAGGAGCAGTGAGCTGCCAACATATGGCGCTCGGGGAGCAGTTAGGGGTTAAATGTCTTGCTCAAGGACACCTTGACATACTGTATGCAGGACAAGGGATCGATCCTGCAACCTTCCGATTGCCAGACGACCGCTCTACCCACTGAGCTATGCCGCCCCATCACAGCGAGAATCAGAAACATACCTTCAGTACTTTATCAATAAAGCATTATTATTTTACAGGAAATAATAAATGATGGAGTCATCACTTCACTTCTCTCAACAAAGGGTGTCTACAAGCTTAGGCAAAATAAAGGTAAAAATCTATAGTTCCACAAGACATGGCTGAAACCCCATTAGAAAAAGGGCAGACAGAGAAGACACTACATTTTCTAGATTTCTGAAAACACATTCAGACACTAATGGCATTTTTTTTTCTCTTTAAGACCCAGAGTCAAATAATCGAGTCTCAGATGCTCTGGTTTTTTAATTTTTTTTCTGTAAACAGTAGAAGGAACACATGTTCTGCTGATGGACTCACTCGTTGAACTTTGGCGAGCAGACAATGGCAATGGCCTCGGGCAGCATCATCTGGTAGGAGCAGTGTGTGTGAAGGTCCACACTGGACAGGAAGGCTGTCTGAGTTGGGTGTGTCTGAGAAAAAAACATAGCAGTTGGGCCCCATTTTACATTTTCAGACAGTTTAGCATACACAGTATAAAGAAAACTTTACACGCAAACACACACAGATTCTGCACCACCTCATCGGTACACCTTTAGTAAGACCCTATTTTAACATTTGTAAGACTTTTCTCACATCCATACTGCTCTTACAAATGTATTTGCTTTAGTGAAAGCATTTCCTTGAAACTTGCATCTAAAGATGGTTGCGAGCAAATGTAATAGAAATAATAGAAATAGATTACCTTATCAGTAGTCCTGCAAGGGAAAATTTGGATTTCTCTGCATTTTAACCCATTCTATTGTATTGGAGCAGTGAGCTGCCACCATATGGCACTCGGGGAGCAGTTAGGGGTTCAGTGTCTTGCTCAAGGACACCTCGACATGCTTTCTGCAGGAACAAGGATCAAACCTGTAACCTTCCGATTGCCAGACAACCGCTCTACCCTATGAGGTATGCCGCCCCCATGAGCTATGCCGCCCCCTTTCTTTTATGAATACATTAATACTACCACTTGTGCAAAAGGAAGACATTCACATCGATTGTGGAGTTTGAGATGGAGTAATATGCGAAGACACCCGAACTGAACTTCTGGTCAAACTGCAAATGCTCTTACTTTGACAACAACTGCTGCCCAAAAAGTTCAATTGCCAGATTCTACAGGCAAGTGAGAAACAATTTCAGAGCCCGAGAGAAAGTAAGAGAGAGCAAGAATTGTAGGTAGCAAAAAGTCAGTTTTTACATGTCACAGAAGCTGGACAAAGACCTAGATGGAGCTTGGAAGATTAATACCAGATGCGCTTCCTGATACTCTCTGGTGGAATCGAACCTGCAATGCCTGTCTTTTCATTTCCTGTATGCGCTCCACTGCTGAACTACCCAAGCTCTGATAACCGTGATACAGGACTGTAGGTAGAATTGCAATTCAATTCAACTTTTTATTTCCTTTTTAAGCAAATCTTGACTCACATGGATCCAGCCCAGGGTGATGAGATCATACTGGTCCTGGATGAGGAAGAGCTCCTCCTCGTTTTCTGTGTCACAGTAATCAGGTCCGCCACACTGCTTCGGCACGATGACATGAGTCACAGTGAATGCATTTCTGGTCTGAAGCACAAACAAAACCAATTCATTCAATAAAGTTTTGAATTGATAAAAGATATAGA
>OMLC01003845.1:7156-18661 GCA_900302585.1 Regalecus glesne | reverse complement strand
TGGAGATAATGAATAGAGAAAATGATACTTCTCAGCTAAACTAAACCAGACATGAACATCTATCAGTTTTAATTTTATTTATAAAGTCAAAATAGTGGCATCAAGCCATCTGGACATAGGTTCAAAACAAAACACGAGTATGTTTCATTATTCATCTAAATATCTTCCTTGCCTCTAAATCCTGTATGTGACCCACCCAACCCCCTTTACCGGGACATAGATGTAAATTAGAGTGCTCACAAAGATTGGGGCAAAACAATGCCAAAATGGATGAAAAGAAAAATATCTTTTCAAGCTCAATAACTCAGGTAGACAACATAGTCAAAAATAGTTGCATCGGGTCATCTGGACATAGGTTTAAAACAATACTGTAATGAGAGCTGAGGATGATATTCAGCTAAATGTTGAAACATACTCGTTTTTTGTTTTAAACCTATCTCCAGATGACCTGAAGCAACTATTTCTGACTTTGTTGACTACCTGGATTATTGATCTTGAAAAGAAAATGATCTGTTTCTTTGGAAAGCACAATGATTTGCTTTTAATGTGAGATTTACACTAATAATTATTGTTAGCAGCCGTTTTATTAGCCCCATCTTCTTTTTCAAAATTCAAATAACAAGCAATCCTGATGGACAAGATTATCCATGAATAAACATCTTAGATTGGGGGAAAAATTAAGCCCAGTAAAATATGTCCCTTTCTCGTTACAAACTTATATACATAAATAGCCTTTACAATGACTTAGTATTCTTAAAACCTTCAAGACCACATGACTCAACCCTGCCCAAGGCAACTGCTACAAATGAGTGCAATAATGATCATAGCAACATAATGCTCTCCATTCTTAACATTCACAGCCTGGTTGCATTAAGATTTTCCATTTCATTTTTGAAGATGCTTAAAAGTGGCAATCTGAAGATTTTGGTTGCATTCTTTATAAGCACATATTTCCCCGGAGTCATTTCATAACTGCTGACTAGTATGTTTCCCATAACACCAAAACACAGAACGTTTGTTCCTTCTATCCTCTCTGGTGGACAAATCACTACTGGATGACATAAAACATTTCACATCCTGTTTAACATGTGATTTTTGTTAGAAATGTCACCACACAAAGACACATATTTGTATTTATCTGTATTGATAGGTCTCAGAATCATGCTGGAGCCTATCCAAGAGCGCATTGGGTGAAACATCCTTGACAGATTGCCATTCCATCACAGGGCTTTAGTAGTTAGGGCTTCAGTGGCTTGCTCAAGGACACTTTGACATGCTACCTGAAGAAACTGGGGATCGAAGCACTTATCTTCTGATAACTAGACAGCTACCCTATCTCTTGAGCTATGCTGCCAAGAAAGAAAAGTAAAACTCCATAAAATTTTCTTCTAACCCTCTGAAGTAACGTCATCCATTTTCCTCATCTTGTGATAACAAAACCAAATCCATTCAATTGGCAGCTGTCCCTTCTCCCTGCCCAAAACAATGCCTTACCAGTTTGCCACATAGGATACCACAAGTCTCTACAGCTCGGCTGGTGTTGGCCTCAGCTAGCCTCAGGAAACTCCGACACAGCTCACTGGGAATAGCTAGCTCCCGGAGAGCATCCACCATGGTATCTGGGAGGACAGCGTGGAGAGGTAAACAATGGTTGATTGGAAAAGTGTGGTTCTTGTCTCGTTTTGAAGCAAGGCATGGTCTAAACAGTAAATTAAGTAGGTCATGGGGTGAGAGAGAGAAGCTCAGCGCAATAAATGCTTTAACCCAGGAGTGGTGTAGAATTTAAATCCTCTGAAAGCCAGCCCTTACTGTAGGGTAAGATTAACTCACTGTTGTTCCCCGGGCTGACCAGAGACCCAGGCTTGAGCGACCGGTCAAAGGTTGGTGGCGCGGTGATAGACTGCCCATAAGACCCAGGAGGGGGTCCATGTTGGGGTTGGGGGTGGTGGTTGTAAGATGTGGAGAACTCCCCTGGGCTCTCTGGTGGGGTTGGGGTGACCACATAGGAAGACGGAGGACCCTGGATGCCCGGGATGAGGGGTGCATCTGTTGGAGGCATACCAGGCGTAGCAAACTCGAGCACCACCCGCTGGCGCTCCTTCTCCAGCTCTTGACGGCGAATCATCTCCTCAAAGGCACTGAATTGCTCCTGTTCTCGCTGCCTCCGCTGCATATCAGCGACACGTTCACGCTCTGCATCCAGAGCTTTCTGTTTGGATTGCTCCTGGGCCATGGCCACCTCCTCAGCCCTCTGCTTACAAAGCATCACATATAGAAGTATCATAGTAAGAAAGAAGAAGTCATTAAAAAACAAGTGCAGTGCATATTAATGAACATTTAGAATGAAAATATGTCAGATTTAGCCACCAGGCTAATTTTCATCTGTTGTCCCAAGCAGTTTGAGGTTCAGAGTCTGACTCGAGGATACTTCGACACAGTTTCTAAAGGAACTGGGGATCAAACCACCAATAGTCCACCTAATAGATGACTGTGTAGCTTAAGGAGTGACATCAAGGTATTATGTTTAAAAAGATTAGCTTGTTTTAAAAAGATATCATGTGCAATATTATTCTCAAACCGCATACTGACAAGTACATCTCCAGCAGCAACTGCTGAATAATATTAACTCAACATAGTGAATGACTTCTAGGTCCCCCACTCCGCAGATTATTGTACTCAGAAACACTGGAGGCTTGATGGCTGAGTTGGTTTTCTTGTTCTTTGACTCCCTGTTCCAGAAGACTTGGCTGGCACTTACAGTCCTGAGTAAACTATGAAGTGATCACAGTGAACCACATCTACTAAGTGCATTCCTAAATGGGACACTCGAGTTGTATTCTCCACATTTATATTTTGATTTATTGACATTCCTGAAAGACAGCAATTAAACAAGGCAATCTTAATGTTTTCTCTTTTCTTATATTATCCTCTCTATCATTTCCCTACAAAATGATGAGACTTTCCAGGTACAAGGGAGATGAAAAATATACATGAGACCAACTATTATGTAGATTTCCTCCCCTTTTATTACCTTTTTGACAAGGTATTGTGCATACTCCTGTTCAAATTGCTGCAGAAGAGCTTTTTTTAGTATCTCTGCTTGAGGGAATGCAACGTCCTTAAGTTTCTGTTACATTAGAAGAGAAAAGAGCAGAAATCAGAGAAATTCAAAGCATTAGCACTTCCTTCAAATGACAATGATTATAATGAGTTGTATAATGCACAACAAAATGCCTTCAATTACTATGAGTACCTTATATGTGTCCTTCCTCTCGGGTATGTTAGCAGTTTTATAATCTCGATGCTTAGGAATTTTTTCAATAAAGAGCCTGGGCAAAATCAAACAACACAATATCACCATAAATGTAATGTGATGAAAGTTTGAGTATTATTTCAATCAACTACAGTATTTCTGTAATCCAATGCCTTGATGACTCTCATGGGAACCCAGACCCATTGCAGATTCAGTTGGTTATCGACACTATTTTCTAAAATGACTTAGTTGGGTATTTGCAAGTTAAGGAAAAACACAAGGTAGTTTACAGAGCAGACATTGAGTAAAGGTGGGGATAAAATAATCTCTCTCGCTTGAGCTCCTAGGTCCAAACTGGGTTTAGCTTAGCTCTTATCCCAGCTCTCTCCCCTCTCTACCTGGGATGATTAAACCACTTGTGGTGGCTTTTGGTCCAGCTGATCTATCTGAATGGTCGAAAGATGCCATGAATTAACTTTACAGATAAGGAGCTCTGAACCAAAGATCAAAGACCCCTTGATTGTAGACGGTTATAGTAAATTTAGCTACTGAAATCGCAGCCTGCGTTATATCGTCTATTAATGGACCTCCTCCCAAGGTCTTCCCATGTCAAAGTCCCATGGAAGTGCCCTGCAAGAAGCTCATAAAAGTAAAACGCTCCAATAAATCCTAAGAGCTTTGTCACTAAACAATCATTATTTTTGGTATTTAGGCTGCTCCTATTAAGGGGATCACCTGAGCGGATCATTCATCCTATCTCTAGGAATCTAAAGCAGCCGATGATAATAAAAAAGATCCAATAATCAAATGTAGTATTGTCAACCAATTATCTGTTTATTTATTTTTGTCTTGTCTGGGACACAAAAGCGTTTCTCAAATCCTGATGAACTCACGTGATATACTTATTGTAGAGTAAAAATGCATGCTCAATATTCCCCTCTTCAGTATAGATATGGGCCATTCGAATCATCTCCATCCCAGAGCGGAAGTAGCGACGTGGTGGCACATCGTCATTAACGTCAACTGAGCTTCCCCTCTTGGTCAAGGCTCGGACCCGTTCCTCAGGCTGTAAGCTAACATCATTATGGTCTGCCATAGTCACAGCCAAGTTGTTGTTTTTTCAGCACCACATATGCTAGAAAGACAGACAAGAAATGTATCACAATCAGTAGAAAGAGTGAACCTCTGGCAGACTCATCTGTCATCTCATTGCAGCACCCATATAGTTATGCATATCATTTCGTATATGAAAACAAATCAGTCCCCTTGTGTTATCTTGTGACTTTTGTGGCGTTGGTGACTTCTCAACGACGCTGAATGAGCATAAAGTTAGCTATGATAGCTAACCAGCTATTGAAAGATGCTTTACTGTTCACGTTTTGTTTAGGTGTGTAGCTACCAACCCCGGAAAGCATACAGTTAGGCTCTTACCTGATAGAGCGCTGCGAGGAAACAACCCAGAGTCCTTCATGAAATATGAACAAATCATTAAGTTAAATAATAAATCCAACTGCCAACTTGTTCGATGGGTTTGCCTCTGTCTGGAAACTTCCGTAACCACAACAACTTCCGGTTTCAAGACCCTTCGTTTGATGGTTCTTCTTCTTCTTCTTCGTTTTCTTCTTCTTCTTCTTCTTCCGTCACTTTTATGGTGTCTCAAAACCAATTGGAGTATCATCATCACCTGCCGATACCTTATACATTACTTGTGATTTTATTAGTCCAGTATTTTGGAGATAAATGTAGACATGTTTCCATATATAGGTCCGAGATTTTATTCAAATTCCTATAAAAGTGTCTTCAGATCCATATGTTTTATCCTTCTTGCTATTGTGGATGTTGGTTATAGGCTTCTTGAGGCGATGACGTCACTTAACAAAACCTACGGTCGCATGTATGAGACGTAAGCAATGATAGGCAACAATATTGAAATACACAAATCAAATACAAAAAAGGAACGTCCTCTCACAAAGAATATGTAGAGTGATTTTTTACAATATGAGCACAACGTACTACATGGCTCGTTGGTCTAGGGGTATGATTCTCGCTTTGGGTGCGAGAGGTCCCGGGTTCAAATCCCGGACGAGCCCTCGTTGATTTTTCTTTACTTGTTAAAAGATAATTTGTTCATGAAACGAAAGAAAAGTATACAGCACTGGATAAAAGATACATAAATGAAAAACCTATCAGTCATCGAAAAATATTACTTTGGACAATGGTTAAGGTCCTTGAATGGCAGTACAGTCGTAGAGGAGGTCCGAATCCTTCTTAAGAAGCATGTCTGCCCTTGAGCAAGACACTAAACCCTTAACTGCCCCCCAGGTGCTGAAGCTGCTCCTTGCTCTCATACAAAAGGATGGTTTAAATGTGGAGGACACATCTCGTTGTTTATATCACAAAAGGAGGTGAATCTGTTCAACTGGATCAGAAGTTTATAGTGTAAGTACAAATTAATAAAGCTTCTTCTAGATATAAGTCAAAATAATTGATATAAGGAATGTGTATGGATAAAAACAAAGTAAACTTGAAAAACAATATTTTTGCATGTTACCTAATTGTAGGAGTGTTTTCACTGTGGCTGATGCATTTAAAGCTCAAGTCAAGTCAACTCAAATGCATTTGTATAGCCCATTATCTCGAATAAATGCCTTAGTGGGCTTCACAGTAAAACAACATCATGTCCTTAGACCTTCACATCAGAAAAAGAACAAGAGAAATAAAAACAGAACGGAACCTCAGGGAGAGCAACAGAGGAGGGATCTCTCTTCAAAGAGGGACAGGCTTGCAATTGATGTTGTACATACATAATAAAATACAATTTACAGAATACAACACTGAGATCCATCCATCCATCCGCTGTCGGGTCGCCGAGTAAATAGGGGAAATTTGGAGTGTTATTGCAGCAGAGTGGAAAGTAGAACAGCGGCCGGCATAAATAGAAATGATATAGAATAATAGGCTCAATTAAAGAAAGTTAAGATTCAAGATGTTTATTGTCACTCCAGTTGTACAAGTACAGTCCTGTGAAATTATGTGGCTGGGAGATTCCATAACAAAAGCACGAGATGAATATAGAATAAAGTAAAATAAAGACATATCATAAAACGTGTATGCGTGTATGCAAACATACATACACACGAGGCACAAAATAGGTAAAGGTAAGAGTAGAAATAAAACAATCGAATATAAAAAGCAAAAATGGGTACATATGACATAATTTGAATTATGTGCTTTTTTTAACAACCTGGATTATTGAGAGGAAAAAAAGGGATCTGGTCAATATGGGCATCATTTGCCTGGAGGGTCTAAGTGACTCTGATTAACATCTATATCCCTTTTCAGGGGGTTGGGCTAACTAATTGAATTGATGAAGATTAATGTAGGAGATAATGAATGTATGAAGGTCCTCCTGTCTTGAAATTTACGTCCAGATGATCTGATTCAAATTATTTGAAAGTTTTTTAAACATGCACAACCCGTTTGTGCGCCTTTCTCAGGGTGCAGTATCTTCTCTAGACGGCATGATGGCGACACAACCTATAGAACAACAAAACCGAGACGAACGCCTCGGAGTGTGAATGTGTGTATGTGTGTGTGTGTGTGTGTGTGTTGTGTGTGTGTAAATATGTATGGTGTCTAAGTGTGTACGTGTGTGTATGTGTGAATAACTGTGTATGTGTGAATAACTGTGTATGTGTGTATAAGTGTGTTTAAGCGTGCATTTGTGTGTATGTGTCAATAAGTGTGTACGTGTGCATATTTGTGTATAAGTGTGTACAAGTGTGTGTATGCGTGAATAACTGTATATGTGAATAAGTGCATATAAGTGTGTATATTTGTGTGTAGTGCGAATAAGTGTGTGTGTGTGTGTGTGTGTGTGTGTTTGCGGTGGATAATGACGTCACGGAGTACGCTCCGTATCCTGTCTCCACGCGCCGGTGTGAATTGATTGAACCGAGGCTCGAACTGCGTCGATGTTCTCCTGACAGATCGGAGACGCCACAGTTCACCACCCCCGAACTCAACCTGTCACCCCCAAACGAACACCAGCCTCTTAGCATAGAAATAAAAGGTGTCGCGAAAAAAGACCGACAGAGACTGACGTTAAGGGAGAAGATCTCTTTCATTTCCAACGGCGCAGCAGACCCGGAGTCAGCATCACCGGGTAAGGCTAAGGCTAAGCTAGCTACAGCGGCTAAGACAATTAGCCAGACCTACCGTCATCTATACTTTTTTTTCTACCCCAGTTAAATTGGCACGGCTATGTCATGTAGGATCTCGACTAACTTAAACGGGATTTCCGGTCTCATGTGTTGGCTCGGTCGCTGGTGTGATTCTGACGATACTGCTGCTCAGTGGTTCGTCTCCGTTGATTCAAGTTGCCACCAGGTGTTCTACGGTGAGTCGATGTGTCGACGCCGACTAGTTTGTGGCCGAGGCGGAATAGGTAACCATGTAGTCGATCATCACTTAAGCTTACACGTCAATAAAAACGCGATGTCTTCATTGCCTGGACTCTACTTGCTAATATTATCGGCATCTGGTAATAAGTATGATCTAAATTATATTTGTTTAATCCGTTGGACTGTCCTACACTCCACATTGCTTCACATACTCTGGATGTTGTAAGACGAGCACTGCTGATATCCGAATCCTGTGATTTTTTTATCCTGAAAAGCTCTTTTATGGTATATTCTGGATGAATAGGGGTGCATCCATAATGATCCCTCAGATTAGCCTGGCAGGTCATGCCTGACCGGTGAACCCCAAATTATGCCTCTTGGCCGGTCCTAGGACAGTGGACCAGTGTTGATACCTGGAGTCTGCTTAGATCGGGGGTGGGTCACCTGTGTGAGTGATGAGATGTTTGATTCAATAAACACTGTATTGCCATTATCTCCCCTAAGTTAATGATAGTGTTGGTTGATGACATCGACTGAGCACCTCATTGAAAACTATAATTTTAGACTTGGAAAATACCCGGTTTGTTTTGGTCCTGCCTTTAATTGACCATGCCCCCATCACTATAAAGGACTCATTGAAAAGGCATGCTTCACTGCATTTTGAGGAAGCTAGGCCCCGAGGTGGTACCTTACGGAGAAGGTGAGAAAAGGAGCCAGCTGAGAGAGCCATTTAGCGAAGATAATCTAAAAGGAGTGAGTTCTGCATATGATCTTTGTTTGTCTTTTATTCAAAGAAAGGAGAAAATCAATTTCATTTTTGACTTGTTTCATTTATTCTTTGTTGAGAAAATCATATGAAAGATGAAATGGAAACTTGAGAATGAGGCCGGTGTCCTTCCAGTAAAGTGGGTTACAACCTACATGCTGAATTATGTCCGTCATTTCTGTTGAAAAATGGCATCGCTCAGAAGAAAGGGGGTGGGGTCATCTAGTAATCGAAAGATTGGTGGTTCAATCACTGTTTGGTTTGTCTCAACAAAGCTGAATCAGGAAGTGTACATAGTACACATGCTTGAGAGATGGTATTTCCCCATTTGGTTCTTTTCCCCTCTGTTTAAAGGAATTTGTTTGTGCTGACAAAGCCCACCCGTTGAGCAAAACTTGTCCATGCACACAGGTGCTGAACCATAGAGGCTTTATCTAACAATTTATGTTTTGTCACAAAGGTGTGCTCATTTCCTTCCGAAAGGTGGGACAGTTACTTATTACCCTAATATCAAATTTACAAGTTTCGCATCTGCCATGCTATATACACTGGTCCTTTTCCTCCTTATGCCCTTTACTACAGTATACTCTGCTACAGTCTGCTCATGTTAGGTGGCTGAACCTTTGAGCTGGCACCTCATGCTGAAAAAGCCTTACATAGTTATTCTGATTTGTTTTTCTTTCCACTTGGGACCAGCCTTTAGACAATTTTCTGCTCGGTCAGCTGGTAAAGGTGATGAGGACATCGGGAATTTTCACAGCACGCTGTGACCACGTTTTTATGAGAATAAGACCTGCGAATAAGAGGGGGTGGTGCTGTTAACATTGAGTGTCACAACCTGCGATGCAGTTAACTTGCATGGTAAGCCTTCTGTCTTTTATTAACAAATTAGAACTTGTCACCAGTTTAAATGCCATATATTCAAAAGAAATTAAATTCCTAACTAAGAAACTAAATGTTAACTAAGGGCAGCAGGGCTCAGGAGGTACGGTGTTCATTTAGTGATCGAAGACGGGTGGTTTAATCCCTGCCCCTGCTGAAAGTGTGTCGAGGTATCCTTTAGAAAGACACTGAACTCCCTAACTGATCCCCAAGTGCCGTGTCACGGTTGCCCTCACTGCTCCTATACAGTAGGATGGTTATGATGCAGAGAACACATTCCACTGGCCCTGGCTGTGTGGCAAATGAAACAATCCAATCTAATCTAACTGGTGAGAATAACAACTCTTACCCTATTTATTCAATTGAAGAAAGTTGGAGTTTATATAGTGACCATGGTTATCGGAATTTGCTGATACCAGAAATAAAATGTTCTCCAAAATGGAATCTAATGTCTTAGTGAACATTAAAATTGTGACACTAATTGTCCTACCCTGCCTGTCTGGTTGGAGCCAAAATTCGGCTGGCATAGTGTTGAGTTGTAAAGAGAACCTTTGTAAACATAGCTCTCCCTGGCAACCTAAGCAGCACCACTGGTCTGGAGCAGAGGTGTCTTTGCGAGCTCTCCGTAGATCTATGCTTTCTGCTCAGCCACTTCTTCTGGGCCAGGTTTGTGTCTTTCTATCCATCTCACTGATGGGACAACCCACAGGATTCAGGATGAGACATTGAGGAGAAGGAAGGAGGACCCAATAGGCCAATTAGAGACAGAATCGACCACATCCTTTCTGGGGTCAGAGGTCAGCAGACATGGGTGAACATTTCACTCCACTCTGCCCCTCCATTCTGTGTCTCTGGTGAAGCTTGTATTAGAATATGGTATGAAGTCTCGTCTTCCTCATGAAGATGAGGTCATGTTCTCATAACAGACAACATTCTGCCTGGTGCACCACCGGTGTTCTCACCATCTCCTATCTCCCAACTGTGAAAAGGCCTTGGACATTTAGGGTTCACACACGCACACACAAACACTAACTGGTGCTGTGGCTTTGTGTGTGTATCTTATCAGAGTGTGTGGTGACACTGGTCTGCCCTGACACGCTGACATTCACTTTGAGAGTTGTACCAGTCTAGTGTTTGTGCTGACCTGATTGGTTTGTAGCCATAGCGAGAAGGTGTCCTGAAGGGAAAGACTGCTCTGGTGACAACAAAGGCCTCTGCTCCTTTAGTGTTTGTCCTCACGCTGCTGTTTATAGCCGTGCCTCTTCCAGAGTGAAGAGAGGTCTTGTTTAGGGGCTTGGTTGCATGTGTGTCTATATTTAATCAGCATTCCAAGGTGGAGTAATTGTTAGTGCCAAAACAACAGGGTTTAAGTCAGCCGTGTTTTAGTGAGTTATTGCTATTCATTTGCATTTATCATCAAACACTAATTATCCAGATTGAAGCTATGGTATGTGAGAATTTGTTTGAATTTCACTCCAAACACATTAAACTCAGTCTATTGTGAGCAAGTTTAGCAGACTCATGCAGCAGCAGCAGCAGTGCAGGCATTCTGCGCTATAAAGTTCCACGTGAGCCTTGCCCATCTAACCAATCAGAGAAGCTCAGATGTGAGGGGGCATGTTACTCCGAGCTGACAATTGGATACAATTGGACAGTTTGGGGCCGCAGTAGCTCAGGGGTGGAGAGCGAGCTTCAGGAACTATCGAGCCAGAGGCTGCAGGATCGAACCCGCGTCAGGGCGTCAGGAAGGGTATTGGCTTTAATCCCCCATGCTCGGCTAGGCATGAGGGATATGTTGTAAAGCACTATGAGTGGTCACTAGACTAGAGAAATGCTATGTAAGAATGAGTCCATTTGCAATTTTTGCTCAGATAGTAGGGAATTAGGCAGTCACAGCAGAGGAGATGCAATACAAGAAGGATAAAGCTGGAGTTTATCCAAGGGCTGCAGGAGTAAACGGCGTAGTTCTACAGGTTATAAATACAAGTCTCGCACCCATTCCCGAGCATTCTTCTGGGCACACTTACAAGGAATCTGTCCAGAATATCTTCCCACAACATATACAGGAACATATCAAGCTTGTCCACCAGTTAGCTCGGGCTTTCTTCCATCTTCATCTTCTACACGTACGCTGTTGTCCGTCCCCTGAATGTCCTGTTCTTTTCTCTCTCTCTCTCTCTCTCTCTCTCTCTCTCTCTCTC
>OMLC01003827.1:3255-20442 GCA_900302585.1 Regalecus glesne | reverse complement strand
CACCAAGGAAACCAGCAGAGGGAGGTAATGGTCCATGTGCAGGTCTGTGCCTTCTTGAGAAGGACTCCAAACAAAAGATATGATTCCAATTCTGTTCTGTCATTTATATTTGGGGTGATATCAAAATACATGCACTATGCAGCGTTATGAGGAACCGTGTTTTATTTTTTGTGATGCTCCCTGATTCCTGAGCTCACAGCCACAAACCTAAAATGGCTCTTGTACACAGATGCATAACATGCGTGGTCTCTCCACAAAGGCATTACTCTGTAGTTTGCTGCTGAAGTGTCAGGTTTAACCCTAGTTATACGGAGATGGAGCTGCAGAAGATCAGAGCTCAGTGGATTTTTGTCCTCATTCATCAGAGACATCATTATTGGAGTGAAAATAGCTTCATTTGGTCTTGTCTTTTGAGCCTTTGACCTAATAGAGCTACTTCCATGATTCTCACCTCTTCCTCTCCTTGCCTCTTCATATTTGATAACACACCACCAAGTACAAGTATTTCACATTGCATGTGGACATTACTTGTGCATAGCTGGGTCTCTAGGATGTCACTTTCCACCAGTTTATGTGATTGGCCTTTCTGAGCGGGCATCCATCCATCCGTCCATCCATCCATTGTCAACCTCTTATCCAAAGTCAGGTCATGGAGGTATCAGTTCCAGCAGGGGACCCGAAACTCTCAGTTCTTTTTCCACATCAATCAGCTTTGACTGTGGGATCCAGAGGTGTTCCCAGACCAGTGTGGAGATATAATCCCTCCACCTGGTCCTCAGTCGACCCCGTGGCCTCCTCCCAGCTGGACGTGCCTGGAACACCTCACTAGGGAGGAGACCACTGGGGCATCCTAACCTCAACTGGCTCCTTTCTACATAAAAGACCAGAGGCTCTACTCTGAGTCCCTCATGGATGACTGAACTTCTCACCCTGTCTCTAAAGGAGACGCCAGACACCCTCCTGAGAAAACCCATTTCACCTGCTTGTATCCGAGTGTGCAAATGGACATATTTTTGCACCTTGTGTGAGAAGGTTAAAAATATTGTTCACCCTTACTAAAATGGCAGATTGACTGATTTTTATATGGCACTTTTATTATCTATGGACCTTTACAACATATGCCTCGTGCTTATCAGGCATGGGGTATCAGGGTTGGATACCTTTCCTGATGCCCCAAGGTGGGTTTCAACCCACAGCCTCTGAAATGGAGAGGACATTTTTTATTGTAAGAATACAATAACAAGGGGCTATGGAAGCTCGGGGGGAAAGAGCACCTGCTTTGGGAATTAATGGGCCATTGGCTGCGGGTCCAAACCGACTGTGGGGCATCTGGCCTTAATACCCCATGCCTGCCCTGAGATGGAGTGGTGACCTGTCCAGAATATTTCCCCACCTTTCACCCAATGAGTGCTGGGATATGCTACAGTATGACCCTGTGACCCGACTTTGGATAAGTGGTTGGCGATGGATGGATGGATAGATGAAAAGATGGAATACAAGACAAAACAAAGTGGCTTTCCTTCCTTTACCATCCGGTGAAGAGCGTCGTACTGGCATCCCAAAAATGACCTTTCTAAGCGAATTTGCGCCACTTGGTCCCAGCTGAGCAGTCTTTCTCAAAACAAGGCCTCCACTGAGCCTCAACACTCACTAAATCATGACTTTCTTAAAGTGACACCTCAATCGATTCTAACCCTTACCACAGGCTGGAATATCACCACCCATTTCACGTTCGAACAGGTGGGCCTCGGCCTCACATCGAAGGAGCTCGCTAGACGGAAAGAAGAGAGAAGGAGTCCCAGGTGAAGGTATAAGTCAGTGTTTCCTCCCTCCCATGATTGAAAACTTTGAGGCACTGCCTCACAACAGTTAGCAGAAACTCAGAATAAGCCTTTTTTTTCTTTTTCTTTTTCTTTTTCACATTGGTGGGGGTGTTTCTCAGAAGGTGGCTCCAGCTCTGGGAACAGACTGACACGCTGATGAATAGCCAGAGCTTCAGCCTCAAATGAAGGCCCCTGTGAATATCGGGATACTGTCTACTTAGCACACGCACCAGCATCTTAAATCTGCTGCTTTCCAATACCAAAGCACTTCAGGTGATTTACATAGCAATAATTTAAACAGCATAGGTGCCATGACCTGGCGTTGGCAATAAAACACAGAGATCTACTGCCCAGACTGCTGCCACTCCTTGATTGCTTTTTAACAGTCATTAGTCTTGCGGGAGACACGTGATAGGATGTAATTTTTCCCCCGGTCCATCCGTCCCTCCTCTCTCACTCTGCTTCTTAGAAGCCTCACCATGCCGTTTGAGAGGATATTGAAAAGTAAATGGTAGAGGTAATGATTGCTGTGTGAGTGCTGGCCATCTCATTATGTAGCGGAGCATTGCAGGCAGAAGCAGTAATTAGGGAGGTTTCCTTCACTCCAGGACAAGGCTGAGTTGGGGAAAGTTGTGCAGGCCTCTACCAATTAAAATGATGGCTGTGAGATTGGGAAGATGATGGGGATGTGTGGGTCTTTTTGTGCTCGCTTAAATATGCCCTCTAGAAAGCTGCGACGGGGTAGGTAAAACAAAAAGTGTAGGCCTCTTGAAATGGACAGCAAGTTAAGTTCTCCAGGAGTTTCCAGTGAATGTTTGGTGTACAGCCTGCAGTCAGGTTTGTTTCTAGCTTCTTTATGGATTTGACCAGCTGAATCAAGAATGGTCAATGGGAAAACCATACAGTTAATGGCGGGCTGTTTTCAGCACCCGAGGTCGAGTTTCCTCAAAACGCAGGTACAGATTTTGAAAAAGGTAATTTTTGGATGGAAAGTCACTCATGAAACTGATTTCCAACTCAGTCAACTGAGAGTTTAGGGGCAGCATGGCCCAGGGGGTAGAACTGATCATCTAGCAATCAAAAGGTCATGTTGTGCAGGTCTTTGTTCCAACCAAGCCTTTTCACAACGGATTCCTCTTTGCTGAGGACCTTGATTAGCAGTCTGCTAATCAAGGTCCTTAGCAAAGACGATTAGTTAGTTGACAATGGAGTCAGGTGTGTTGGACAAAGACCCGTACCCACAGTGGCCCTTTCTCGATCACTTTGAACACCCCTGGTGTAATGTCTTGATGCATGCCCAATAATCCAGGTATGGAGACCACAAAACTTCCGATCCAGTTGAACTGATTCACCTCTTTTTGTGACCCTTGGTGTAAATACGAAATACTAGAATACTAAATACTAAATACTAGGCAATGCAGTTCTTCTCTTCTGGGTTGATTGAGCGTTAATTGATTGGTACAGTCTTCTGGACGTCCAGCATTCAACTTGCGGATTGATTGGTTATGCCTCGACAGTCGAGGCGGGAGTCTCGCGCTCGCCCCCATTGGTCGACCCAGAGCGTTGAAGTTAATCATCAGACACAAGCTAAATGAATTTAGCACTTTATGTGGGTAATTTTCATTGTTTATTGTAAGAGGTAGAGGCGAATCTTTTTTTAAAAACCATTATGTTAAAGAGTTTCAGACTAAACGGTGCTTATTTTGTTAATCTGGAGTTGCCAGAGCAAAGCCCCCCGCAAATATGGGACCCGTGTCGCGTCATGGTGGTAAATAGCCCATTAGGACCAATTTACCTCCTTAATTCCCATTTATGTTATTGGATATCATTGCTTGGAAATAGGGAGGAAAACTTTTCCTTAATTGATTGGAGATGTGCCAGATCTGCGCAAATAGGTCCCGGATCGCAATCAGTTCACAATTGAGAGGAGCTAGCTCCGGGACTAATTAAGCTCTGGGGTTAGCCCAAGTCACCGTGGAGCTACTGCTAATGTCTGGCTTTAGCGTCCCTGTGTTTTTCTGTTTGCTCTTAAGAGAGTCCCTGACATGTTTTCTATAAGGTGCTCAAAGACATTTTTCATAATTTGTACTGTATAGAATGAAGACTCTACTCACGAGTGAAGGCGAGAGATTTCGTGATGACTGAATTGTTCTCCCTTCACCATTTCCCTTGTTTTAAGGGCAAAACATGGCTCCTGGCAAGGTAACTTTATATGCTCCATTGAAAATGCACAGTCAATACTCATCCTGCCCTCAATGAAAAACTAAAGACAATGTTGTCTTATCATGCTGTGGCATGATTAGTATTTTAATGGTTGATAGTAAATTGATATTAAGAGGTCACCGTTCACAAATATTCAAGTGCCAATTGATTTCTTTATCCATACTGTTGGGTTCAAAAACAGCTGTGACACTCTGGCTTGTGCCTTACTCAATCCATTCGTTTTTATGACTTGTATCATGTGCAAAATAAAACAAAGTGATCCTCTTTCTTGACAGACATTGCCTATTACGGCAGAGCTTGTATGCAGCCGGCTTTGTGACTCCCATGCTGATTTTTTTTTCTGTGGTGATTCTTTCAAGGGGAACCGCTGCACAACAACCAGGAGATAAAGTGGACCTCTGACTGTTTTCTTATACCCAGGGAAGCCCCTTGCCAGGAGAATTTCACTTATGTTTGTTGATGGGCAGGGCTGGTCATGGACCCATCACTTGCAGGTAATTGGGGGTGAGGGAGGAGGGGAGATGGATTTCAAATACCAACATAAAAAAACAACATAAATCTGAATCAATTCATGAAATGTTCATATGGCAACTGTAAACTGACAATACAAATAAAGCGAGTATCCCAAATGAAAAGTTCAACCATTCCCACGATTATTAATTCGGTTCACATTTATTGTAGCCATACTGATGTAGATGTACCCTCAGATTACTTTTCTCAGTGCAACGTAAGGTGCTGCAGAAGTATAAGTGTGCAATATAGATATCTACAATGTAGTAGTTAAGAATATAGATGTAAAGACTCAGCGGTCTACACTCATCTACAGGCTAGTGGCCACTCATTCAAGGATGAAGACGTTCATATCTTTGATGGGGAGGATTGCTGGTTAGAAAGGGGTGTTGAATAAGATATTCCCGCAGGGAGAAATTACGGCTGAACAGCCCCAAAATGGTATGTGTGGCAACAAACATCCCCATTTTTCACGCTGGGTCGCTACAATATAGATATAGATAGAACATGTAGACTCTGCAGGAGTTCATTCGAAATCATAACTAATAAAAAAGCGATTACATTGATTTAAAAAAAGGTATTAATTTTTTTCTGTAGCACTTTTTAAATCCAAGGTCATAAAGTGCTTCACAAACGTAAGATTAAGACCCTGGAGAAACATAGCACAACAATAAAGACAGAATGGTACAAAATGCACTAAGAGCCAGAAAGCAAACCAGTGTTTGAGGAAAGAAAATTGGTAAAAGCCTCTTTGAGAATGGTGAGGTTTAAGAAGTGATTTAAAAGATCATTTGATACAAGCCGCGTGTGTCGAAACCTAGGAGCCCCTTTATAGCTGAATATGGTGACTTTCATTGCTAATTTATTCTTATTCAAATGAATTAATTTGAGCATAAACCAACAAAATAACTCTCAATTTACGAATCCAACAAATCCATGTTCGAAAAGGAGCAGGAAGAAGTAACTACTTATAATTTCTTACCCAATCTCTTACGCTCAATTGCTAAACTTGGATAATAAACTTAGGTTTTTGTATGTTATTTACAATATCTGTCTCAGAAATTACTCCATGAGAAACAATAAAAAGTAATAAAAAATGGAAACACTCAAAAAATAACAATGATTTCCACTAGTAACAATAAAAGCATCCACCATGTTTGCCACGATCATTAGAGAAGCAAAAGTCCCATCTCATACTTTTACCTCTATAAAACAATTTTTGTATGTCTTTTTGAATTGTTTTAAACTTGTGCTTTCCTTGAGTTCTTCACCTAAACCATTTCACCAATTTCTCCCACAATTTGAAATGCACATGCATTTTGTGAGTTTTATGAACACAGTGTTTCTTAAAATTCAATTTTCCTCTTAGATTGCACCCCCTTACTCTATCTGAGAATGGTTGTCGCATGTTGCCAGGAAGTAGATTATGTCTTTCTTTGTATAACATTCTACCTAGTCCATGAACTTCATAGCCCATTCATTTAAAAGGGGTCTGTTTGTGTGTTCCCAGTATCCTACATTGTTTACTACCCTTATTGCTTTTTAGCAGTAGACTTAAAGTAGAAATATGGACTCTTAACAAAGAAGTAGGAGTAAAACATTTAATCCCTTGCATTTAGATGCACGGGGCAACCTGCAGTATGTAGGGAGCCTGTGCTATTGGTCATCGCACCTGAGCCGTGTTTAGATTCTTCCTCATTAGGTGTCCTCACATGTAGCTCTCCCAAGGCAGCTAGCTGCCTTGAGTCCACGGATGCCATGAACAAAGGGATCACTAGAAAGAGACAGACGATCAAAGGCTTTTACAGAAAGCTTTGTAAATTCCCTCACCTTGATCCCAGTGAGAGTTTAAGGCAGCTTTTGGCCACCATTTTGTGCACAAACACAGATGAAGTGGTGTTGGGAAAATGTTCGAGTCTTACATTTGGATTCATTCTTGGTTTCTTTATCATGGAGAGAAAAGGGTTAGTTTCTGTACTTTTGCTCACAAGGGTGGCTGTACACGTTGTGATTCAGATGGTGCAGCACATCCCTACCACACGTTCTGAGCTGATGAGATTCGGGTAGTGATATGGCTAGAGTATAGCGGAATGGAGGCACCTCTTTCTACGCAAGTGTGAGGAATGCATCAACATGTAATGAATTTAAAATGAGTTTCTTTCTCTTTCTGCATGACTGACGACATTCATATGAGATTGTCACATCTCTAGGAGAATGTCATATTCCCTTTGTGGCCAGTCACACCATGGATATTTTAAAGTTCAACTGATACCAACTGTTCAGAGTATTCCCTAATCTAGATGGACTATATACAGTTTCCCACTGCTCCTTGAGAAAATTAACTTTTCCAGATGTATTCATCAGTGTAGAGTTGTGTTGATTTGTTGAGTAGAATCTGTCTGGTTTGTAACCCAGGTGGTCATTGTTAAGCCAAAGAACAACAGAATATGAATTGTTTTGAACATGTAATGCCCACCAAGCTCCGCACATTTACTTTCCAGATTGTATTTATGGGAACAGTCTTTAGAGATGGCAATCGGTGGTAGAGCATGCACTTCAGGAACTGACTAGTCAGAGGCTGTGGGTTTGAACTCACCTTGGAGTATCAGGAAAGGCATCTGGCCTTAATCCCCCAAGCTCCATTTAAGTCCCTGGCCACCCCCACAATGTTGGGGCTAATTGTGACACCTAAAACAGACCTCTCTTTCAAAGATGAAAAACTGTGGTTTAGTCATCAGATACGATTTGGTAACCGAATCAGTTAAGCAAATATGCACAAACTTCAGACACCGTTGTGCTTATCATTTTGCAGCTGATGCCAGGTCAAAACATTTTCAATCAAGCTTTGTATATAATGGTACAATTCAAAGGGCAAATTGTTTAGTCTTGAAAGAGAACAGTCAAGGCTCGCTAGCCCTGTGTTTTCCAGCATGCACAGAATCAGCCATGAAATGTTCCCCCGATAACATCCTGACGGGAATTAATTCTAACGATGAGCGAAAAATGCTTGCATTCTCCATTTCCTTTCCAAATGTGCTTTTCTACTCTTTAAGACCCCCAGGTGTCATCTGGCTCTCGCAAATGTGACTCTCCTGCCACCATCTCGCTACATGTCGCTTGGGTGGAAAGTCATTTGTTAGCACTCCATTATGTCACGTAGCCGAATGTATTTCATTTGTTATGCGTGCGGAGGTGACGATGGCGGAAATGTTCTTGCTAATTTAATGCCTATCGAGACAGAAAATTGGATCTACTTCAGGGACTCACGATGAGTATTGAGATGCCCGAGCTGCCAATTTTTTTCCGAGATTAATTAAAATGAAATAACCATGGGACCTGTGACAGCCGCCCTTCGCCTGTACATGTTTCTACATAATTGGAATCGTAGGCAGTGATAGGATAGGAGAGGAGAAGCCCAGGACATTTCTGGGAGCCATGGCATGAGTTGCTGAGGTCTTCATGGAGGGGATGTGCGACATGGATTTTCCATGCATTATGTCATGAAAACATATTTTTGAAGCTCAAGATGTGATTACTGAGACAGATAATGTTATGGGGTTCTTGCTGGGAGAATGACACGGCGAGTTAGCAGAACGCCAGGTGCTCGAGAGGGGTGTAAGGCTGCACGATCATGGAAGCGACTGTAACTGTCATGAGACAAGCGCAGGGGAATATCCCTACAATAAGGCTTAGCAGAGACAGGAGAGGAAAAACACGTGTGATTGACAGCCCACAAACGTCCATGACAACATGGTGGAATTTTAAGAAACCCCCCCACATGGAAAGCTAACTACTTTATTAGGATGTCAAAATGAACTAATACAGTGTGCTTTTTAAAATATTTATCTTTCTTTACCAAAAATACATCTGTTGGGTCAATGTAGAATTGTAAGGGATGAACTGCATTAAACATGTATGTAAAGGGAAGAACTGAGTGATTATAACTTAATATATATGTATATGACAATAATATATTTTCCAATTATTGCAGCTCCCCTTCTGGATGTGACCCGTTTTCCTGTGGTAGACACCAACTGGAAAGGTAGGACTCACCTTGAATTTGATCATGCTGTAATTTAAAAGTCTTTTTTTTTCTTCCTTCTAAACTCAGTAGTCCACTCTAACCAAAGTAATGGGCCGCTTCTGATTATATGAGAGAGAGAGAGAGAGAGATGAGTAGACTCACACTGGCATAGGGCCAATGTAACTTGCTGGTGTGGTGGTGCAAGTAAACTACAATGTTAAATAGCATTTTTCTAGTAAATGTTTTGCTTACATTTCTTGTTGAAGATTGCAGTTGCACGTCATGCTGTGCTGGCATTTCAACCTATTAGACATGTATATTCCATATGCTTCCTCTGATAGAAGTCCACTTTTATGCGTCACAATTAATCCCCATGTTGTAGGGGTGGACACAGCCTTAGATGGAGCTTCATTGACTAAGGCTGGATGCACTGACTGACACCCTGTAGTTGGTTTGATCCTATAACATTTGGTTTGTCAGTTCCCAAAGCTCTCACTCTACCACTGAGCTACTGCGGTCCCCCCCAATTCCATATGCATATCTATCAATATCTATCTATCTAGAGATGCTTCCGCTCAGTAGCTGAATGCCTCTTTACTTTTTTGAAAGAAGGAAAAAATATTGCTGTGCTATGCCAAAAGATTTGTTGAAATTTATCTTATTTTTTTTAAAGTTTACTAATTCAAAAGAAGAAACTTCTTCAAAAACTAGTGCCCAGCCACCTGCTCCCCCCTCCCCAAATCATTCTGTAATCCTTAGTCAAAAGATCAAACCAGTTTCTTTTACCTCTCTCACTTGACAGGAGCTTAAGTGCTGCCACTAGTTGGATTTAGAGGAGGTCTGAGCGGTTTGAGTTCACACTGTCTGGTATTCAAGACTTCTCTTACAGTGGACTGTGAGATTAAAAATGAAATAAAATCGGGTGCTTGGTAAAAACTGAAGCATTCACAATTTAAATACAGGCGTCTGTGGGAATTTAAGGCTTCTTTCAAAAGACGTTTGAAGTTTAAGGTATAGCTGCATCAGTGTTTATCGCATATCACGTGCATGCATGAATGCACACACAAATAGCATGTGAGAGGCAGGCTAAATATGTAACCGGATATCAAAACAAAATAACTCAATCAAAATGCAAACTAACGCAAAGGAAGGCAGGAACCCAACAAATCCTCAGGAAGATCAAAAAAGTGTCAAAAATTAACTCACAACCTCAACGAAAATGTGTCTATATTCTAGGTAACTAAGGATCAATCTGTCAGTGCGTCCATGCAAATCGCTTCACACTCTTAAGAGATCCCCACAGAAAGTGCAAGCTTATTTCAGAGGCAACTTTGCTTGTTCTGTGATGGAGGAAAAAATCACATGAGCTGTGTTTCATGTCCTTTTTGTTGTTTTGCTGTATCTTTGTAGACATGTTGCTATCATGATTCAGAAGGCCATTGTGAACCCTCCCCCCTGCTTTTCTCTAAATGTGAGGACTCCTTGGTTGAAGCTGGAACATTCTTGCTCCGTTACTCAATATGGCAACAAGACACTTGCCTTGAAATCAAGATGTATCTTATTTAGATATACAAACTTGATACGTTTTTTTATATTGTGTGTGGATCTGCCCACACATAAACTCAAATGAACCATGGCTTCCTGCAACAACTCAACTTTGTTTATTTTCCTGCTAGTTGACTCGGTGACACAGGTTATTTCCAAAAATCCATATACTACCTCTGCCAGGAGAGGTTAACAAGTTCTTGGTGTGTGGCATGATGAGTTCCCTTATTTGTGGAAGTTTCATGCTGAGGCCAAAACCTGACCTGAAAAGTTCCAGCTGGAGCATACCACCCAAGGATACACGCTAATTCATTTTGGAGATTTGTACTTGGACGCAACATATCTCAACAATGGTCCATGCTAAGGTCTCTTAGTAGCTTTAGTCTGCAGTGTCACAACACTCTTAACTAATTCTGTGAAACTATAAAACCTATTCAGCAAGTGATTTTCTTCACTTGAGCAAACAGTTCTTCAACTCTCAAATGTATATTCTTTTTGCTTTTGTGTGGGAAGCAGTCTGGATAGGTCAGTCCATGCAATCTCTGCTTGATTAAGATAGAAACAACAACCATGTCCTTTGACAATAGCCAGTGTCGATCTTATACTTGGTAGTCTTAAAATAGGTAGATTGAAGACACAAACAAATCACAGTCAACTCTCACAGAGATGTAGGCTGGGATTCAAACCTGAATCGAAAGAAGACCAAACAGCGGGAATAATTCATTACACTCTGGGATTCTCTAATCATATAGGATGCATCCAATGGAAATGCTGTGAAGTCTTGGCCAGGCCAGGCCCGTTCGCACTTCAGAGACCACAGCCTTGATGTTTAGTCAAAGGACCAGGAGATGGAAGATGTCTTCTGAGAGGCTGGCAGATGGAGAGCACCTTGACACATGAGCATCTTTGAGAAACTGCTCACTGCCTTCAACATGCCTTGTCCACTTTGCACACGGCACTTTCAGAGGCATCCAATGTGCATTCACACATGTGAATACACACATGCACATACATGAATATGCAGTTATCTATACACACATACATGCGTATAAGCAAAAATGTGCTAAAGATACAGATACATATAGATCGCCATACACACACACAGTTTGGGCATAGACACAATATCCTATAAGTCCTTCATATTTGGGCCACTTACATAAGTGATCATTGTAGATTATGTAATAGCCTCTCCTATTAATTTTTCAATGCAACCTTTTTTGAAGCTACCATAATTGGGCATTTATATATTTTGGGCCATGTCTCTGAGGTGCCAGTGCACTTTGACGCAAGTTCATCACAAGTCTCCCAAGTAGAGTACGCAATTCCCCTGATTTCTTTGTGGCTTGAGGCTACAATGCAAATGTCTCGAAAAGTAGACATTTTATCCTGTCATAAGGAATAAAAATATGACAAACTGGGGCTTTTCCCCCTTTTTTCACCCTCTTCATCACAGAGAAATATCTTGCAGTGGGAGAACCCAAGTAAAGAAGTGAAACTCCGTGATGGCTTTCATTAATGTTTGACAGCTGAAATTAAGTTGTATATTTTGCTAGTCACTCAGTGGTACAGTGCACACTTAATGAACTGATGAGCGAGAAGTTGAAGCTTCGAACTCACTGCAGGGCATCAGGAAAGGCATCCGGTCTTAATCTCCGAAGCTCCATCTAAGTCTGTGTCCATCCTCCCAGTATAGCGACTCTTTGTGACATGTAAAAACGGACCTTTATTGTGTGAATAGGGATGGTCATAAGATTCAATATGTTAATTGTCATTCCGGTTGTACAAGGACAATGATTTGAATTTTTTAGGCTAGGAAACTCTACTAGATAAACACGACATGAGATGAGGTAAAATAAGATCTATAATAAGAATTGTGTATACATACACATATGTATAAAGCAATAAATACAAAGCAAAAAATATAAATCATTAGGTACAATAGAATTTAGCATAAAATAGTTCAGCCCTATTCCTTTTATTCTTTTTTGTGTACTTGGTTTAGGCACATTCAATCTTGTAAGTTTATTTTTGTGTCTTAGTTGATGTTGCATTGGAGTCTTATGATGGCACTAGGATTCTTATCTAGCTCTAGTGTTGCTCCAGCATCTTTTGTACATTGACCCTATGCACTTGTTGTACGTTGCTCTGGATAAGAGCATCTGCCAAATGCCTGTAATCTAATGTAAATAGGTGAAGGTGAGAGTAGAATCAAATGATCAAGTATAAAAAGTAGTGGTGCATATATAATAAGTTATCTAAGATACCACAGAGGTGGTAATCAGATTGTAGAGACAATAGGGTTGCACTTGGGTTTGTGTGCATGTTATTCATTAAGAAGTCTTATGGCCCGAGTAAAGAAGCTGTTCCTAAGTCTGCTGGTGTGTTTGGAGAGTCCTGTATCTCCTCCTTGAAGGCTACATTGAGAACAGGTTATTGTGTGGTGTGCTGAATCTTTAATGACCCGTGGGGATTTCCTGATACACCACAGGGTGTGTAGCTCCTGAAGATAGGGCAGCTCAGATCCAGCTGATATCCACCACATCCAGTGGGTGGCATAGCTTAGGGGGTCGAGCAGTCGTCTGGCGATCAGAATGTTGCAGGTTCGATCCTCAGTCTTGCATAAATCATGTCAAAATGTCCTTGAGCATAATATTTAACCTTTAATTGCTCCCTGGGGGCCACATGGTGGCTGCTCACTATACAATTGGATGGGTCAAATGCAGAGAATTGCACATTTCTCCTTGTGGGACTGATAAGGGAACAATTGTTATTATTAATGTCCTGGGCTGTGTGCACAACCCTACCCTGGGACTAGTGGTACTTACTGGTACGGCTGCCATACCAGGTGGTGAAGCAGCCTGTCAGCAGGCTCTCAGTGGTACCCCGGTAGAAGTCCTTGAGGATTAGGGGTCTCGGGCTAAATTTCTTTAGGCGCCTGAAGCCATGCAGATGCTGTTGGGTCCTTCTTAACACAGAGGTGGTGTGGCTAGTCCATGTCAGATCTTTGTGGCTGTTAAGTCCATCAATACTGTGATGACATCCAGCGTTTTACCCGTGTGTGCATCCATATGGCTATTGTGGTTGTGTTGGGAAAGGTATCGTGTCCACTGATTTAAAAAAAAAAAAAAAAAAGTATTTATTTTTGCCAAATCAGGTAGATTGACAAGATATAACATATTAGTCATGTCACCATACAAGACTGGTTACCCTTTGACTGCCATTGCTGCTGTGCCCTCACGGGGTACCAATGAATGCTGTAAAATCTGCAGTAGAAACCCCTTGGAAAGGGGGAACGAGCTGAAAGAAGAAGAACGTTTTATTAGTTGCATGCCAAGATGGAATTTTGTTGATGGTAGAGAAAGTGAGCAAACATGCTTGCTAGTCATGCATGTAATGTATCCCTGTAGAAGTGCACGTTACAGTACGTTTCCCAAGAAAACACACATCTTTACATAATCTCTTGGTCTTATGTGATCAGCAAACCTTCTGCTAAGTCAATGCTACAGTACTATTAAGCAAAAGGTCTTTTTTAATCTTATCTGTGACAGTTGTTCAACCTTTTTCACCATATGGACATTTGCAGTTGACATGACACAAGGACCCATTGTCAGAGTAGAGAATGCAGCTATTTTTATAGTCTTAATGTGTTGGCCACTGACCCAGGGGTTCACAAATACTTTTGAGATACAAGATTACTTATTGGGGAAAATTTACCTAAAGGCATTGAGGGTAAATGTTCACAACATTGCTTAAACCAGCTCAGGAGGTGTATCATTCATTCATTTTATGTGTGAGGGTGTATTTCATGTTTAACGGCATGTTTATTATGTAGTAAGTTTCAAGTGGGCTACTCTGTTCTGGTTTCATGAACTGTGAATGATCTGAGCTTGAGTGATTACGACGATTTCTTGTAACATCAGCTTCTAGATATGTTGAGGGATGTTTAGGGTCGTTATTATTTAGAATGAGTTTTATGTTGTATGGCTACTGATAGGTGTGAAGTAGTATATATTATTTTGTAGAGTTTTTGGTAGTATGTGGTGGTAGTATCTGATTATTGTATACAATCAGTATTTTGATAAAATGTGCTGGTTTGGTTTTTCCAAGGGACAACAGATGGAAATCAGCCTGGTGGCTAAATCTACCATATTTACATTTGACTCTAAATGTTCATTAACATGCAGGGACCCTATCTAGATATACAAATAAAAAAGTTATAAAGTTTGCAGATTTGATCTTGGATGTCTGATCTCTCCAATCACACAGGACAATATGCAAACCGACCATAGACAACAGAAAATATACCCTTTAACCTTTTGTCTCCTTTCAAAATGTTATATGTCACTTAGGTCAAGACGGTCATTATGTGTTGCTTGATCATCAATACGTACTGATCTAATTTCTCAAATTGATCAGAAGCCATACAGTGCCGTTCACAGATTTAAACAAACTCAATTTCATTAAATAACATGGGAATCAGATCATTCCAGTAAGCATGCTATAATTGGCTGATGAGTAGCTGTGTTCCTGCAATATACACTCTATGTGTTTGTGTGCATGGCAGGAAGCTGGAGCTTCTCTCTAACAATCTGACGGAGGACAGACGATTTTGCCTTACCATTAATCAGAATGGTGCCAGTTATTACGGGATGCCCTTAGGCCTAATTAAATATTAAACCTTTTATTGACTCCCACAAAGGTATTTGTAAATACATTTCATGCCAGGGAAAGCATCAAAGATTCCAGATTACCCTCCTGACACAAAGTTGCAGTTATTGCTGCTCAACCACCCCCTCCTCGCTCCACCCTATCCAAACCATTTAAGAGCATTTAGGATGATGAAAGAGAAAGGAAATTGGTAGAGATGGCTTCCAGGAAGAAGGGGTAGCATAATATGAGTCTAACTGAGAGACATTTCAAGGTATGGACTTCTATGAAATCATATCCAGATATATGAAAGAGCAGTTATTCATGTAAGGCTGTTTGCACAGCTTAGATTTGCTGGAATTCTGCGGAAAGAAAAGTGAAGAGGGTAAATTCTTTCTCAGATACAATGGAGGAAAAGAAAAGATAATGCAGTTATCATGGCTGCAGAATATTCCAAGATAGCTGCATATACCAGAAAATGCACATTGTTTTATGATCTCCTCCCAGAGATTAATTACTGTTGAAAGCAGAACAAGTGGAAAATCTGCCTGTTTTCTTGGCAGGTGAGTCGAGTGAGCGCACTCGGTCGTAAATATAAGGGTGACAGTATGTTCAATATGTCTGTCCTGGTAAGGCACCTTAATGGATGATCTGGACTGACATGAGGGGATAAATCTGGAGGTCTGTCATCAGTAGAAACAAGCAACCATCAAGTCATAACCCCAGCAAAAATAAACCAAAGGGACGGCATTATAAAGCATATATTGGCCTCCACATGTCTGATATGATCGTAATTCACAATTGTCAATTAAACACTCTCCCCAAACACCCACACCCCTCATGAAAGAATCTGGCTGCCCCTATACGTTTATGGGAATGTAAATAAAATTAAAGAGTGAGAAAAGCTTCATGTGTAAAAGAACATGTGAAATGCAGATAACGGAACAGCAGATGGAGCCCCTTGCATTGGCTTTTCCCACAGCTTCACTTGATTTTGTTTGTTTCACCAGCACCATTACATCACTGATTTTCTTCCATGTGAGGGTTGTATCATCCCGATCATTTCCATCATTAAATGCTGCAGGGGTGTGTGTGGGTGTTAGCATGTCTCTTCCATTGTGAGAGTTTGTGCCCATCAAGGTGGGTAGGGGCACGTGCGTTTTCCAAGCTCACATTCATCCTCGTATGCACATTCAGCGAAAGTGTCTCCACTGCCAACATGCAATGAGAAACACCACCATTAAGAGTGAAGCTGTTCGGCACCTCCGTAACCGAATGATTACAGGGCGTACCATATGGTTGCAACTGTCATCAGTTTGATTTCAGCTGGCGACCTTTGCTGAATGTCTTACCCCTCTCTTTCCCATGTCCTGCCTGCCTCTTGACTGTCATTATCTGATAAAGGTTAAAAATGGTGGATAAACAAAGGAAAAAAGTGAAGACATTGATTCATGGTGCAGCGCCACATTGAGGGAATGTGTAGCAATGCAAGATGTTGGATCATTAGTAACCTGGGGAACACCACAGAGGATGACATTTAACAAAACCTGAAAGCTTCGTCAAAAAGCCACTTCCACTTTCTCAGAACATACGGACCATGCCTCCCACCAGCTATTACATCCATAGCCGATGGAACCTGTGGGTGTGAAGGGGACTCTGGCATTTTGAGCTCTCCTTTACCATCCTGCTCAGTGGACGGCTGGATAGATCAGGCCTCCAAGCCTGTAATGTGGATGTGAGATTTTTCTAATGAAAAAAACAGAGAGCAAGTGGAGGTGCTCCTCCCTGGGGTATTTGACCGATACTGCTGCCCCATATGTAATGAATCACATGCTCATGCACACACACACACACACACACACACACACACACACACACACACATGGACAAGTGTGTTGAGACACATTCAAGTATGTTCTTGCTCTCCTGCTTGTCTGCATACATACAAACATGTCCCAGCACACACTCGTACACATTCTCTCTGTCCTTAACAACCTCACACTTGCACACCAGCACCACCTGCTTAATACCAAGACACTTGCATACACACAAGCATGCATGTACACATTGACTGTCACAGATGTGCTTCCATCAGCACCCATACCCATACACACAGATGTTGGGCCTAGCCAGATTGCTGTGGCTGAAGATACGTGGTAGTGTCATCAATCACTAGGGCCTCCCTGTGGTCAAATCAAGTTTGTCCTGGTGCGAGCAGTATGTAACGCCAGCTAAGCAAAGGTAGCTCTTCACTTGCTGCCGAGTAGAAGGGGCATGCTGGGGCACTTCAAGACGTCCAGGGGCACATCGATCTCAGTGAATGGACGGATGGATGGATGATTTCTTCTATAGGTGCAATAGGGAAACTTAGAAGTGAGATAAGGCGTTAAGAGATTTTTTTTCAAATTCAGGAGA
>OMLC01003802.1:7507-23077 GCA_900302585.1 Regalecus glesne | reverse complement strand
TATAGTGTCTTCAGAAAGTAATCAGACTGCTTCACTTTTTGCATGCTTATTTAACATGGAGACGAATCATGATATGTAAAACCGACCTATGATTGTGTTGTAGATTTGATATTAAATGGATAAAATAAACATGTTATCCATAAATCTATAGTCAACCCATATTGATAATGTGAAATCACACAGTAGATGTGTGAAAATCAAATAGATATTGTTTTTTTTTTATTTACTAAAAAATCGAAAACTGAGATTTATATCTCATATTCACTTAGCATTGGAGTCCACCTGTGGCAAATGGAATTGAAAGGCACACGAGGATGCCAGATTCACACTGCATGTCAGGCCAAAAAACAAGCCATGAAGTCCGAGGAACTCTCTTCAGACCTTTGTGATAAATTTGTGGCAGACCAGGGCATGGGTATAAAAACCACTTCTTAGACTTTAAGTGTTCCAGTGACCACACAGCTTCATTTGTTGTGAAAAAGAAGTTCAGAACCAAGGGGACTCTTCCTAGAGTTGGCTGTTGAGCCAAGGAGTAGTTGGCCAAAAGGAAGCTTGGTCATGGAGGTGACCAAGAACCCAATGGCCACTGTAACGGAGCCTCAGAAGTCCTCTGTAGAGATAGGAGAACCTGCTGAAAGGACGACCATCTCAGCAGCACTCCATCAATCAGGCCTTTATGGCACAGTAGCTACACGGAAGCCACTTTTGAGTGAAAGGCATATAACAGCCCACTTAGTGTTTGCCAAATAGAATTGAATAGTATCTAATATTATAGGATTCATATCTAATAGGTAGTGGGAGAAAGAAGGATGATGGCTAAGCTGTCATCCATGACGGACAATGGATCTCACTCCATGCAGGACTCCACTGCTGCACTGGAGAGTTCCTTAAATGTCCTTCAGGTTGCTGCATCCAAAGTGTTTGAAGGGCCGTTTTCAAAGGTCTTTCTTCCCCGTAGCTGTCAGACTCTATAATCAGCACTGCTCCCCCAACAGAACAAATTCACAGGACCTACATCTGGATTGTGTACCATTTAGTTAGCTTCTGAGTCATTTTTTTCTGTTCATACTTTAAATACTGTTCATATTTTGTAACGTTTCCCCTTGTTTAAATTGCTTCTATATATTTTTTGCCCGTTTATATGCCTCTGATTGTGCTTTCCACTTTACTGCTGTAACACTGCAACTTCCCCCCGTGGGCCTAATAAAGGAACATCTTATCTTAAAGGACTATGAGAGCATAAGAGATTATCTGGTCTGATAAGATAAAGATTTAACTTTGGGTAGAACTACAAGTACTGTGTCTGGCAAACATTAGGCAGGGCTCATCAACTGGATAATACCTACCTATGGTGAAGCATGGTGGTGACAGCTTCTTGCTATGGGGATACTACTCAGTGGCAGGGACAGGCAGACTGGTCAGAGTTTGGGGGTGAGGGTTGGGGTGAATGCAACAAAATACAGAGGTCCTTGAAGCAAACCTGTTCCAGAATGCACGGAACCTCAGACTGGGGTGACAATTTGCTTTTCAGCATGAAAATAGCCTGAAGTATACAGCCAAGACAACACTGAGGTAGCTTCAGGACAAGTCTCTGACTGTCCCCGACTGGCCTAGCCATGGCCAGGACTTAAACCCCAAAGCACATATGTGGAGGGAAATTCTATGGCACGTTTTCATTCTGAACATTATGGGTTATTAAGTGAAGATTGATGGACAAAAGTAGCACTTATATCCATTTAACATTAAATCTACTAAACAAACTGCAAAAAGTGAAGGGATCTAAATAATTTCTGAATCCACTGTATGCATACATCTAGTCAATAACTCAGTCATACACAAACTCTCTCACACATAAACTGACAGTATCTCCTCTCCCACAGATCGATGCCCACGAGGATGATGTGAATGCAGTGGCATTTGCTGACAGCTCCTCCCAGCTTCTTTTCTCTGGCAGTGATGATGCACTGTGTAAGGTATGGGACAGACGAACGCTGCGTGAGGACAGGCCACAGCCTGTGGGACAGCTGGCCGGACACAGAGATGGTATCACTTTCATCCACAGCAAGGTGGGTGGATTTCAAGATTCAAGATGTTTATTGTGACTCAAAGTGTACAAGTACACTCATGTGGATATTCTTTGGCTTGGAAACTTCGTTACAGAAACACAAGATAACAATATGTATCGCATCAGGTTTGAAACCCACCGACTAAATCATGGCATAAACTTTCTAGGGTGATGCCCGATATCTGATAAGCAACTCCAAGGACCAGTCTATCAAGCTGTGGGATGTGAGGAAGTTTTCACCCAAGGAGGGACTTGCAGCCTCGCGCCTGGCTGTCACCCAGCAAAACTGGGATTACCGCTGGCAACAGGTCCCCCCAAGAGGTGAGGAGTGGAGTGGTGTGTAGGATTGGGACAAGTGGGACTGAAGACGGGAATCATTCTTGTCTTATTGATTTAGAGAGTGGAGGGGGGTCAAAAGAGGATGGAAGGATGGGAAATTCTAGGAGTAAAGGAGACACTGTTATCCTGGAGTAGTAAAGAAAGGGAGTAGTGAGTAGGAAAATAAGAGCCAAGAAAGGTCAAAGACTGCTAGCTCACAGGGTTAAACTGAGGACAGGGGGGTGATTTTCATGAGTAGGTCACAGATAATAGGAATGGAGTACAATTGATGAAAGATAACAGGGACATGGTTATGATTTGTTTTTTCCCATATACGTCTGTGTTTGTTCAACCCTTTGAGGGCCTTCAAACTAAAACATAAATACCAAAACCAGAATTCATTACTGCAACAAATGAATTCTTTAAATGAAAAATACATCATTTTTACAAATTCTGATGATCTATTTTGATTTTCAAGTTCAGACATTGCTCCCCTCTTGCTTCGTGAATTGTTTTGTTCACTCCCTTGGCCTGACATTTACCTCCAGCCCTGAAAAGACACAGGTTAACAGGCGACACCTCAGTGATGACCTACCGCGGCCACGGCGTTCTGCACACACTCATCCGCTGCCGCTTCTCACCAGAGTTCAGCACCGGGCAAAGGTTCATCTACTCTGGCTGCTCCACTGGCAAAATCATCAGTGAGTCCTTTTGCCTGCTCATGCAATCATGCGTGCACGTGTGTTTATGTGTGTGTGCGCGCGTGTGTGTGTCTTGGTTTATCAATGCGGAAGAGTTAATCTTGCTCAGTGGGTATTTCTGCACCTTTTAGTTAAAGATCAACCTTTTTTGCAGATCTATTACGGCACTAGCAGATCCATTTTGATTACATTGCATTGTTCCACTGCCTTAAAGCATCCCAGGTCTGTCCAGTCATTTAAAGTAAACAGAATAACTAAGCTAGGGTATGCTAATCTACTACCGTCGTATACAATTATCATACCTCTTACATCTGTTAACAACTTCGATTACCAGCTTTGAGTCAAATGAATGCTCTTTTTTTAACATTCACTAAAAAGATTTTATACCGGGCTCAGATTCGATAAAATCCTGTTGAACCCCAACCACAGTTTTGACTGCACCTTAAGTGAGGTGTTTCTTGTGCTGTACCCTGTGTGCCAGTAGTGTGTTGTGTAACTGTCTCATGATGTGTCAGCACCGGTTTACCAGGTCATACTCCTTTCACTGCCAGCTATTCTTAGTGAATAAAACTGATTCTGACATGTATGATACAGAAAGTGACCTAATTTGAGTGCCTGAGTGGTGTGTCTGTGTGTCTGTGTGTGACGGTGAGATAAAGAGAGAGATCTCTGGTTCTACTTCATCCTGCCACATTATGGTATCTGTTATGACCTGCAGTGCCAGCCCACAGCATTTTATGCATGTATACAACACATACATGTATGAATACTGAAAATATCTTCACACTCAAACTCTTTATCGCTTGCTGGTTTGCTCACTCACTCACTTAACTGCACAAACACTATTCCATCTACAAATGTACTGAAACATTGTTGTTTGTGTGACTCAATTGATGTTAACTACTGGAATAAGCTTACCATCGGCGCTGACTATTACAGTTGGTATTTTAAATCATTCTACCACCCATGTGTTACTATTTTCAAACTACATTGCCATTATGGATAACTTGTGCAATGAGGTAGAATATGTTGAGAAAATTATCTAAAAGGGGAATTCTTGCTTGTTTGCCAACTGATTATACCAGAAGTATATGTTCTTTTAACCAGTCCACCGAGTCTCTCCAGAGCTTATTTTACGGCTTGGATGCCGATTATCAAAAAATGTTTATTTTTTAAAATCTGTAAATCTCTTATCGCTTAATCGACACACATTGCCAGCTATTTTGAATAGAGGGTTTGCTTTTTTTTTTTTTTTTGAAGCATTTGATTAATATTCCAGGGCTTGCTTCCTGCCATGTGCAAAATGTCCCACAATAACATTTCCCCCCAGCACCATTTATAAGCGCAGCCGCCACCATCAGCGTAGCTCAATTTAGGCCCACCATTAACAATTCTGATTGGTTTGAGAAATTCAATCAACCCAGAATGTTCTTTCCTAGGTAGGTTCTGCCAGACCTTTCTCTTGTGCTGGCACAGCCCTCAAACATAATGTGGAGATAGTAGGTCTGTGTATTCCAGACTATTAAAAAAATCTAGATATATTCTTGCCAAATAAAGTAATTAAAGTAGCTAAACTGTTTGATTAAACTCTTTTGTGTGTGTTTTTTTTTGTATGTGTGTGCGTACCCAGTTTATGACGTCCTAACAGGCATGGTGGTAGCCAGACTGTCGGGCCATGATGCCTGTTTAAGGGACGTGAGTTGGCACCCGTACCAGGACAACATCGTCAGCAGCTCCGTGAGTTCCACTCCTGCCGCTCTTTTCAAACGGGAGAACCTAGACCACAGCCAGCATGAAAGCTGTTAACAATACATGATGAATCAAACCTAGCTCAGTTCAAAACCCAAGTTCCACACCAGTAATGTTTGTTAGCCATAGGGAAGCATCCCCTCTTCTGTCCCTTTTCTTTTTTGTTCTGATTCATACATCCTTCTTTCTCTCCCTCTCCCCTACATCCTTCCTTACACGTTTGCCTCCATCTCTCAACCCTTATCCCTCTGCATCTTCTCCACAGTGGGACGGAGCAGTATGCATGTGGGAGCACAGGCAAATCCATCCTCTGGAGGAGGAGAGAGAAAGGGAGAGAGACTGAAAGCATCACAATGCCAGACCTGGATAGATGAACAAAAAAAAGAATGGATAAGGGAAGAGACCAGCGGACTGATGTCAGAGGAAGTGACATCACTGCAGACAAGAGGCTGGGCCTGATAGAAGGAAACAATGAAACTCACAAAGAGCAAGAAAGACTTGTGGTATTTGGAATTCAATGCTGGATATTAATAATTCTAGTGTGGTTGTGAAGTGACAATTGGGAAGGATTTGTAACCTTGTATTGCTAAAACTACCGAATAGAACGTGGATTTTGGTTTTATCAACGAAGAAGATGTCCTATGTAACTCTTTTCTTTATCGTCCACCTCACTCTGTTACATGGACTGGCCAGGGCCACTACATTAGGCCTGAAAACCTTATACTAAAGCTCACAATGTTAATCATGTGTTATAGTGGGTTATCAGACACACACACAACAGCATAAAGACAGAAAGTTGTTTTGAGGAGAAAGCTGTTTCACACAATTAACCAAAGTATTAAATCCAACCGCCTGATTTAATCAAGACATTGTATGGCAAAACTTTAATGATTTTGATGATAATTCTCTGTAAATGATGTAAGTTAGATTTATGTTTCCAAGGCATGTATTCACGATGTAAACCATTGATATGAAGTCATCTGAATGACTTTTTGACTTACCAGCTATCGTCGACAAGGTCCGTGGGTGATCTTATCAGCGATCCTGAATAAGCTCAACTTTGTGAAAACTTGGGTTCGACAAAGGAAAACAAGCAACAAAAAAAAGAATTTTGTTATCCAACAAAAGTGTTTGGATTAAATATGTTGGTTTGTTGACATGGTCACCTTGACAGAAGAACTGGGAATGTGAGTACATTATGAAAACATCCACATCGATATGTGTATGTAAATGTGGAGCACGTTTCTATCGATACCCATGTTTTAGCCTCAAGCTGTTTTACACCAACAATAAAATATTTCTTCAAATGTGAATCCATGCATGGTTTAACACCTGCGTTGACAAGGCATGGTGCTGATTTGTGTCATCATCTGACTCACTGATAATGCTTAATGCAGGTCGGAAGTGATCAATAGAAATGACGGAATTACCGTCATTTCTGATATCATTTATGACTCATCTTAATAGCAGCAATAGTGTCTATCACCGCTATGTCATTAAAGCAATATGCAAATGTCAAAAGAAACAATGCCAAGCCATATAAGATAGTGAAGGCCACTTTATGACACTACAAATAGGCCATGGCCTTAGCAGAAGTGACACAATGTCATGTCAAGTATCATTGGGTGCTTAGCGTGACTGCTCAAGGACTTAAGTCCAAAAGAGCAGATTTATCAAAGCATCACACGCAACTCGCTAGGAATGAGCAGAGAGTTCTAGTTTACGCTACTGACAAGCCAATCTTTCACCTACAGAAGACAAGTTGTCATAGATTGCATAGTTGCTTACAGCTGATAAACAATTAGCCAAAGTAGGGAATATTGCAAAGCTGCATCGGGGACATTGTACCGACAGGAATGCAGAGGAGTGATCTAAAATTAGAATCAGATTCTCTGGCAGCAAAATGCCTGGTTCCCTTTTCGAAACCTAACAAGGACACAGTCGTATCGCTTTACTTCACCTCAAATGAGAAAAATTGTAATTCAGTATCATCAGGGATTATCGACTTGGTCGTGACATCAGTTCGATGGATTGCCTTTTAGATTTTAGAAATGTGCACCAGAAAGTTCACCGGGCCTTTGGATGAGTTGTTCGACTCCATGTGAGAAGGCGGGACAAAATAAATGGCAGAGTCGATTGAGAACTGGGCCAGATAAGTCTGTCTCATGGGACAATTACAGGTTTTAGGTCTCAGTGAATTCAATGGAGAAACTGGTAGGATTTGAAATATACAAGATATAATTTTGAAACTGCCTTTAAATAGAGTTACAACGTGTCAGCTATCCACATTGTGAATGCCTTAGATGTGATGAAAACCTGGTGCTCCAATTTGGAGTCATTGCTATGTTCCCAAGGTCCCACGTTCCCCAGATTTATGTGGCACATAATGCGGACATGACAAATGTGTTCTACGATCCAACCTCTGCTCCCAAATTAGACTGAGATTAGAGTTAGCTTGTGGGTTAGCTATCGGTTAAGGTAAGTGTTAGGTTAAGGTTGGCTATCACTTAAGGTAAGTCAAGTCAAGTCATTATCACAAATTAAAAAATCTGCATTGGGTTAAGGTCAAGTTGAGGGTTAGCCATCAGTCAGAGGGAGGCAGGGTTAAGGTCTCTTGATGTAAGCTCAGTAATCCAGGTAAGGGAATCACAAAAAGAGGTGAAACAGTTCAACTGGATCCAAAGTTAATTCAGAAACGTTTCCTCACTCAAACAGGTGACATCTTCAGTCTGAGCTGACTGCAGCACCCCCCCCTTATCAACAGTACATCCATGCCACTTAAGGTCATTTAAGGTTTAGGCAAGTTCAATGAATTTTGGGAATGTGGGTTAATTTGAAGGAGTCCATGTGGAAAGTAAACTACCCCACAGACACGCACCCACATACAAACACAATTTTAAACACTTCCCAAACTGAAGTGCTCAGTCATTGAGATAACATCATTTTTAACCGATTTTAAAGAACAAACAAAATTAATGGGATGACAATTATAATGACAAGAATGGGAAGTCCATTTTTACATGTCACGATTAATGCCTGTGTTGTGGGGGTGGATACGGATTTAGATGGTACTTTGGGGGATTAAGGTCAGATCCCCTTCCTGATACCCCGTGGTGGGTGTAAACCGACAACATCTGGCTCATCAGTTCCCGAACCACACGCTCTACCATCGAGACAAGAACAATATGAAGATCCATCCTTCCATTGTCAACTGCTTATCAGAAATTAGGTCACCCAGCAACTGGAGCCTAACTCAGTCCTCATTGTGTGACCAACAACAAATAACATGAAACAAAAATAATAAAATACGAATCAAAAAAAGATGGCCATGGATACCTGCGGGGATGAAACACACAACAGATACAACAGAGCCAGCAAAAGTGAAAGGAACATCCAAGTTAGACATCTGTCAATACATATACATCTGCCAAGGCTCCTGGACACATCTGTGATGTTCCTGGGATCATCGGGTGTTTCAACTTCACACACTCTCCTCCAGGTGAGCCAGCCAGGCCTGATCAGACCTCAGCTTGTGTCCAGATGGCTAGGTACTTATGACCCCATGGTGCTCCTGTTCTGAGCCACAGCCATCTTGAGGCCCTCTCTGTCACATCAATATACTGCAGATGACTCTGCTCCCTGGGCACTGCAGCTGCCCACTGTTCCCATACAATAAGATGAGTTAATGGCAGTGGAAGCGTTTCTATATACAGTCAAATATAAAGCACTAGGACGAGGCCGACTTAGGGCAAGACCAAAACTGCTGAGTAAGTGCCCCGGACTATTTTTTTTTAAACATTTGTTTGCATATATCATTATATTAAGACATGTGTAGTGTTTATGGAACTGTGGTAGATATCATGAAGTATTCTCTCCCACACTTCCACCAGAATCACAGTCTCAAGTCCAAGTGTCATCTGAGTTCTTAATGTGTCATCAGACATTGTTATGCAGGACTGTAGAATATGATGGAAGAAATAGATCCATTTCCATTAGGTTTCCACCTGGGGACACTTGTCAAGTGCGGCATGCACTTTGTTTTTCAAATACGTTTATTGATAAAACCTCAAAGCATAATACAGAAAGTATAGGAAATGACTATCAGTAATAGGTTTGACTCTTTTTTTGGACAATATAAATACAGATGCACATGCACAGATTTCTGTATTTTGCATTGAGCAAAAGCCTTGAGGCAAGACTAAATAAATTCACTCAGTTTGGCTTCAGGGGCTGAAAATAAACGTGAGAGGCCCTAAAACGGAGTGCCTGAGTTTTTAATGGTGACTGAATGGGCTGTAAGAAAGGCAGCTGTTCTGCTGCCAAATGCAGACTGGCAACGATTAATGACTTAAATTAGTTTGGCATCTACAGCTGACTAAGAATGGAGAGACCAAAAAGAGAAACTTGGGAAAAAAAAGTCAGTCGTTGCTAAATAAGGAGCCAATCACACTTCATACAAGTTTTTTTTTGGTTTTTTTTTTGCAGACTGACTCATAACTTAAAACAAAATACCAGTGAATAACATCGCATTACACCAGTAAGCACAAAGTCCGCAAGAATCCAACTGTGTTCCATTGTCCTCTGTCATAAATAGTGGGCTACTCTCTTAAACAGCAGCTTGATTGTATGTTTTATATGTCAAACAGATTCAAATTTGAGATAAGCATTGTACTTGGTTGGTCATGCAGTCGTCTGTAATCTGCCCAAGTTTCCTATACGGGAGGGGTGGGGCCTACATGGGGAGCAGATGAGAGCAGGGTAGTATTTTTGTGAAGCGTGTTTTCTAGTACAGGCCTGTAGGAAGCGTTTCCAGAGAAGACTGGAGTGCCTTCCACTCCACACAGCCAATACAATAAGAGAGCTCCACAACAGAGCTTTCATTTGGGATCTCACAGGTTGGAGATGAAGCTGAGAAGGAAATGAAATATGAACAACTCGCGAATGAAGAGAAAGAATAATCCAGAATTTTAAAAAACAAACAGGAGAACATGGATATGAAAACCGAAACCCCATCAAATGGCTCTATACCAGAGATCAGGTTGGAAAAACTATACAAGATAGCTGCAGAGCTGATGCTGCCAGGACGGCTCATACTCAAGACTGCTGAATGTGCTTCTGCTTTTTGTGACAAACCTACTGACATAAGTTTTAGGGAGCAGCCTTGTCAAGCACCATTTCCACCTTCTGCTATCTACTCTGGTTCTCGTTGGACCTGTGCTGAGTTTCTGGGCATCAAAATACACTATCTTCGCTAACAAGAACCGCTGCTTGTACAGGTGAGAGGTCTGAACAATGTCTTTCCATATCTCTGCTCCAAGATATGAGGAGGCTGACATATTGTGACCCTCACCATGTTTGTATGCATGTTGAAACTAGGTCATGAAGTGTTTGCAGACTAGTGTGCGCAGACAAAGAGGTTGGCATTCTACAAAAAAATTGCAAATACGCTCAAAACCACAAAGTCTGAAGTCCACAGTGTGGATGTGAATGGATATGTAAATAGAGCTAAGTATTTGGCAACACACTGTGGAAAATAACTCTTTGGGGCTTAATTAAACGAGAAGAATGCTAAAAAAAATGGTGAACTTTGTCATTGTGCAAGCATGACGAAATTGCAATTGTCCACCTCAAATGGTGCATACAGAGAACACAAAGACAAAAAGATAATAGATATAAAATATCAGCAATGAAAACTGCAGTCTACACAATACAAAATAAGAGTAATATAAAGTTAAAAAAAATACAACACAGCAACAACAAAAAACAACCTATGAGGTCCAAAAACATCATCAGCAAATATCCAGAATGGGTTTGATGGACAGATGAGGTGCCATAAAGTGATATGTGGGTAAATTTTGCGAACTTTGCACCATGGTTATTCGAGGAAAACCTGTCATAACTACGTTTGTACGTAACCAACGGTAGCAGCGCTTCACACTGAGGGGAAGATCGAGTTCATTAGGGCCACAGTTTGTGGAGAGAAGCTGTTATTCAGTCTACAGAGCCGGTGGAGATTGATCTGAAGCCCTTACCTGGTGGGTGGGGAGCTCAAACAGATGGTGTGTCGTGTCTTTTATCCACGTCGTTGGCCCTCCCTGTGTAAACGGCGGTCCCTGGCCTATTGAGTCTCATTAAGGAAGTAGAGACCAAGGATAGGGCTTTTGGAGGCGGTCGCTGTTTATTTCTCTCCAACGCAGGCGGAAAGGTGTGTTCATAAAGTTATATACAAAATGTTTAAACGAGTTTTTTTTAAAAAGTAAAAGGTACAAAAGCCCAACAGTACGTTTTGCTAACGGCTAACGAGTTCCTCTCTTACGCAATCACAAAATGGCGGAGATTATATAAAATAGGGGGACTAAATAAACGAGGGGACCAACACCGGGGTCCGGGGGTGTAACATATCAGGCCATACGTATTTACATATATTTTGTGTATTAATAATAATATGTTTAAAAGCATACGTGGCTCTTACGCGTAAACAGCAAATGCTGTGAAGTTGTTCTACTGATGGCAGCTCAATGCCAACAGTGTCCTGTGGTTTTCACGACATGCCAGAGGGCTTTTTCTTTGGCTTTATTCCAGCCTCTGTACCTGGTTGTCATGCAGTTTACTAGGATTCTGGCTGTGGTGCATCTATAAGCGTTGGTGATCAGCTTTTGAGGGAGGTTAACTCTCTTTAGCCTCATCAGAAAATAAAGGCGTGCTTTACCCACCACTGCTGAGGTGTTGTCCTCTGTGATGGTGATTCCCAGGATCCTGATGACCTCACGTAAAATGCACGGAGGCAAATTGTTCGTTTGTGTTAATGGGCTATACAAATAAAATGGACTTGACTTGGTTCTGAATACAACACAGACTTATTTCACATAGAGTATCTAATTTTGAAGGGATTTTTGCAGAATAAGTAATCTTTTGATCATTTTCATGGCATTGATATATTCCTAAACTGTCTTCTAGGAAGTTTCTACTTACAGCCTGGGGCTGGACATGCATCCTCACCGGGTCCTTCATCTTCCTCTTCTCTTTCTCAGCCCGCCACTCCCCCTCTCCCTCCCTCCGCCACCTCTCTTGGATAGCGGCTGTTGGTGGGCTGGGGTGGTGCTGTCAGCACCTTCTGAATGCTGGAAAATGCAGCCGGGATCTGCTACGAACCTGTGGCAGCTGCCCAGGGCAGCGGTCTGATCCAAGGCTCTGGCTCCTCAGGACACCCCCTCGCCCTTCTTCATGAAGACCGGACTAAGGCCTCCTGTCTGAAAGCAGGAATGGTGTGGTGTGGCTATGAGGTATCACAGGAGACCCTCATTCTCTGCCTATGTTGCCTCTTGCTCGTTGAAGAAATGTCTGTGTTTGGCCCTCGCCTGGCCCCAGTTAAGGCCCTTCAGAGGTTCTCTGGAGCCCCCCTCAGGATCATCTTCCTCCTCTGGGCGCTCCTTCTGGCTCTGTGGATCTTTCTGCTGTTGTGTCAGCTCGCCTACTTACCACAGTTCCCCTCCCAGCAGCTAGAGGGGCTTTGGGCTACTTGGGATGGAGAGTGCTTTATCAGGGATAGTTCAAATTTAAACCTCACTGGGGCTGTCCTGGTTCATCTGGAGTGGGGCTTCCATCTAACAGACATTGATGTTCATTAATACGCTGACAACAGCATGTATCTGATAGCTTGTGATAGAGAAAATGTAGCACACAAATACAATTGAAGTTAATGTCATTAAAATTCCTTTAAAAGATGGAATAACTTTGTAAGCCTAATCTTATTGGGGTGGTCTTTCCAGAGTTTAGGGGGGGCAATGGCAAATGTCTTGTCCACTTTTGTCTTCAACCAAGCCTTTAGGATAGCTGGGTCTCAAAACTGATTATCAAGATGGTAAACAGACTCTGATTCCAGCAAGTGTGTCAACAGTAATACAAGAATCAAGTAATGAGACAATGTATCCAACATATTTGATCTGAGCCAAGAGAAATAGATGGACACACACTGTGTACCCCATAAACACCCTTTGTACCCCTTTGCACCTCTATTCACCCACCCCATTCTCTCTAGATACCTCATTACAGGCACTTGGAAATGATACCAGGGTCGTTACTTAAATGAGTCAAATTCTTGCAACAGAATACCAAAGCTGTTGATGGTTGAGATATATGTGTGAGTGTGTTAGTGTATAGGGGGTCTCAAAGTGCAACTCAGCCGAGTTGCAGTTTGGAAGTTCGGTCCCACTTGAATTAGCCCTGGTTGATTTTAGTGGTTTCAAACTTCCAAACTGCAACTCAGCTGAGTGTGGGCCTAGTGTGCACTAAACAGGGCAAAAGCTATTCCCTTGAAAAGCAGTTCGATGGCAAAAAGTGGAATAGGGACCTCTCTCGAAGGACTCGAGGACAAGACTCCGGTTTGCCTCTCTCCGTGAGGAGATAGAATGTTCACGGAGCTTGCGACTTTGTGGTAAGGCAACACCCAGAGAACATGATTGGTTCACATAGAGATTTAAATAACAACACAAAGAACAAACACATCTGATTGGTTTGGAACATCATAGAACCCAGGAGTACTTAACCCACAAAGCACTCGGGTCAATTGAGCAAACAAAGTACAGTGTGCAGCAGGAGTACATGATATGGCACAAAGTCACAACAGTCATTGCACATTACAAACAGTATTAATTATAACAGGCCTATATTCCAAACTCAAGGGCCTAATTTAAGAAGTCCCCAAACAACAATATCAAATATACAAGCCCACTGACAACAGCATAAGGGCCTAGTTTTCAGAGGTCCTTACACTTATATATATATAATTACAACAAAAGAACCAATTTTGAATAACTGCACTCATTTGTAGGACAGTAAAGCAAGAAAAAGTAATTTTGCAAATGTGTTGTCAAAATGCCTCGACTATTGGTTTGACAGACTTGAAAATAAAAATAAAAAGTATCCCCCTTTTTTCCCACCCGAATTCCCCGAGTTGCCTATGTCTGGCTCTGTCCCTTTGATGCCCCTCTAGAGGGTCGACAGAAAAGGAGGAAGCCGTAGCATGTGTCTCCTCCAAGTCACATGACATATAACCTTCACTATTTTACAAATCACGGTCTTGCAGGGAAAGCAAAATGCTTTGCGGTTGGCGGGGAACAAAGTGAGAGTACTTTCACTTCACTTAACCAAGAGGCCCGGACGACCCAGAGAGGGGTCACTAGTGAACCCAGAATACTTTATCCAACCTAACCCCTATACCCATGTGAGGCTTAGCCAATTATGCCCCACTAACTAAGGAGCTCCGGCCATGGTTGGATACAGCACAGCTGGGATTCAAACACCCAACTGCATGACACAGAAATGTGCTAAACATCACTTTAACCCCCTACGCCACTTGACAGACTTTTAGAAATGCCTATATAGAAAGAAAATACTTGGGAGACAATATTATTGTAATGACACTGCTTTATTATGTAATTTGAACAAAAATGCTACTGGTCATGGAGCAAGTGAACACTTGAAAATGCAATCATTGCTGACAGAGCAGGCATACTATTAGTTATTAAGTGTCACATGATACTATGCATTGGTCTGAAAGGTGTCTGTATGAAGGGTATGTGTTAGAGTGTGTCAGGTCACATGCAGAAGTTAATCTCAGTAGATGAGAGCTTTACAGTCTCCCCTTGGCTTCTTAATCTTGTCATAGTTCTTGCTAATGATGTCAAACAGGATAGCCTTTGGAGAGAGAGGTGGGAGGTGGTGATATAGGTGGACAGAAAGAGGAACACAGAAAGAAATATGGATAGAGAAAAAGAGTAATTGATATGGATGAACCAAAATAGTGATAAAAAATCTTGGAGACGGAGAAAGAGAAGCAGAGAGACTTAATTAGAAAGAGAAGGGTACAGGAAGGGAGCCATAATTGTGGAAAACAGCTCTTTTCATCAGAGCTTGTACAGCTCTGTTCATAACCACCAGCCAACACAAGACAATAATAGCAAGATGAAGGAGACAAATATTGATAAATGAACAAAAGAAGCAACATGAATTAATCACAGCACAACACTTAGTGAAATTAGCTGTGTAGTCAGATACAATGGATTCAGCTTAAGCATAATCTACTCAAAGTGCTTGTTTGGCCACAGTCTTAACATTTGATAGATAAAATGGATTATAGGATTTTGAATCAATGTACTCCACCCGATGATTGTTTTTCATATTCTGTTGGATTTTTAACATCATGCAAAAGAACATGGACTATTTAACACGTAATGGGAGAATGGCACGGTCAGTGCTGTGTGTATTCATCAAATGCAGGCCTTTGGACACCATATCACGATTTTTTCCAAACAATTTTTATGTAAAAAAAATAATATGACTGGAAGTTTTGACCATAAATTTTACACATCAACTCTGAAACTGTCATCCAACATGAAATTTTCTGAAAAACAAATCCCTGCATATGGTAAATGGAAACTGGTGTGCAAAGTCCTTTAGTGTTTTTGTGACACTTCAGTTCAAATTCATTTGCATGCATATTGGTAAGAGTATACACAAAAAGTAATAGCTCATATATTATAAATCCTACTATATAAGAAACATATTAAGTAACTTACATATGTGTTACGGATCTCCAGGACCACAAGGCGAAGCTCACGGAACTGGTACTGATCCAGCTCATGAACTAGCTGTCTGTAATCTCCCTGCAACAGAAACATGAAATACAGCAGTAGTTACTGGGCTGTAGATGATTAAACCACAAAGAGCCCGTGTGTA
>OMLC01003769.1:7365-23775 GCA_900302585.1 Regalecus glesne | reverse complement strand
GAGCCAGAGAACCCTAATCGACCCTCACTGACGCCGGCCACCACTCTGCGACTACTGCACCTGTCTGGGCAGGACACACTAGTGCAGGAGAGCCTTTCCCAGTAAGACCAAAGGTTTCCATGACCGCTGTGTAGTCTCATCCAGTCAACTCAATACAACCACCTACCAAACTATCATCTCCGTTTCCATACTTCTACAGAAGCTCTATAGAATATGTGGCTCCCACCCCAGACCACCTCAAAGAGACACCGATGATTGTTCCCAACTCGCCCACTGGACCAGAGAATGAAAAAGGTAAAGACTCGCCTGGCAGTCTGATTTGAACTGTTCCACTTGTGTGGTGGTCAGAGGATTGGTGCTTCAATCACCGGTTCCCTTCAGAGAGCAGGTCAAAGTGTCCTTGAGCAAGACACTGAACCCTTAACTGCTCAGCCCCTGAGATTGAATGGTGTGTTTCCCTGCCTTTGCCCAATGAGCACTAGGATAGGCTCCAGTGTGACCTCATGACCTGACGGATGGAAAATCATTCGTTTATCTTCATATTTTTCAGGTGCTGGGGAACCAATGGATACCTCTTTACCCCCAGATGACCAAACAGGAGACAAGGAAGAAGAGCCAATGGAAATGGATCCTGTCTCTAAGCCCCACCCATCTGCATCCACTCCCATATCCCAGAATTCCCCAGGTTTTGTTTTAGAGAGAAACCTCTCTCTGCCCTCCCAGCCCGAGTTCTCCCATGTATGTTCCTCATTCACTCAGTTAGTTATTTACTTGTCTGTCTATCTTTTATGTCTGTCTCTATTTTTCTTCCTTAGTTATCTCTGCCTGTCTCACTCTTTGTCCCTCTGTTTGCATACGTTTCTGTCTGTCTCTGTCTGACTGTATCTCACTCTCCCTCTTTCTGTCTGTGTCTTTGTTAATGCCACTATTTTCTCCCATGTGCTTTCTGATACATCATTCTACTATTTTTGTTTCTATCAGGACATTTTTGTTGCAACCCCAAGTCAGGAAGCTGGGACCAGCAGCAGCAGCAGCAACGTAGCTCCACAGGATTCATACAGGACGAAGGTGACTCCGTCCTCTTCCTTGGTCTATCCCAACAAACCCTCCGGGGACGGCAGCTCAGTGGCATCGCCCGCTCCAGACAAGTTGGAGGAGGACAGTCAGGCCACGCAAATCGATGACCTGGACGACAGGCTCTGTGTGGACACCAGCGACTCGGTGACGTCACTCCACCGTGAGGCAAGTCAGACTAATGGTTTTCCTTCGGAAGAAAAAGACATTCCAAATTCAATGGCTGAAACTCCTCCAATGCTGAAGGGTGGTGCACCGAAGCAGACGTTGGAAAATCCGAATGTGCGGAGTGTCGCTATAAGTGAGGTCACCACAGGAACAGAAGTCGGCAGCTCTGGGGATGTTGTGTCCTGCTCTAAGATGCCTTTGGATCCCATTGATGTGACTCCAAACAGCTGTGATCAGGAGCCTTGCTCAGACGCCGCATCCTGTAGCCGGGCCCCACATGGCCCGTCTCAGCCTCAGAGCTGGGGTATAGAAGGTGTGAAAGGTACGGACTGGAGGAGAGAAGGAGCCGTCCAGAATCGGTTAGAATCTAGAGCCACGGTGAACAGACAGAGAGAAAAAGACATGGAGATAGAAGAACCGGAGGGAGAGGGGATGGAGGAGGGAGGGGAGAACACACTGGGACCGGAGGCCTTGAGTCTGGGTCTGGTTCTCTCCCAGAGTCAGGTCTTATCTCCAGAACCCATGGAGGCAGAGGAGGAAGAGGAAGGAAGTTTTATTGTGAGAGGGACATCATCGCAGTCGCAGAGGAGCGGCTCTCAGCCAGCGGGATGCAAAATGTCCATTTCCACCAACGGCCACGGAGCCCAGGCTCAGTCAAAGGACATCCAGCCTCTACCTAATAGGCTCTCCCAGACTGAGAGGGAGGAGCCTGAGCCAGATGCCATCAAAGACAAGAGCCTGAGTGACAGCTCAGGAGGTGAGACAAGCAGGAAACTGGGCAGGTCTCACAGCTACAGCCTTTCTGACAGGCTAGCCTGCACCAGTGGCAGTCAGGGAGTTTAACCCTAACCAGGTTGCTGTGATTTCCTACCTTAGTCTGCTAATGAGACTTTGTGTAAACTAGCTAAACAAATGGGTAGCTAACTGGTTGATGTTGGCTGACTAGACGGCCTTGACATAACAGAAGCTTTGTTACTTTACAACACTGTTATTTTAGTGCTGGCTTTGTTTCCAATCGTCTCTTTTTTGCAGAACTTCCTTTCCACTTCACCCTTCCCAAAGAAGGAGAGATGATTGGGTCAGTAGTCAGCGCAACACCCCCTCTGATCAACCAGCTGAAGCAGACACCCAGACACAGCACTCCTATTGGTGTGTGATATATTTCAATTATTAACTCCACCACTCACTTATTTTCCGTCACATCCTCCGTCACCTAGCAACACATTCCATGTCAGTTGGATTCTAATCGAAGGGTTTTGTCTTCTTTGTTTCTGCATCTCAGAGATCATATCATTGTCAGAGAAGTCGGCTGTGGTGGGGGATGTTTCTGTGGAGACAGAGATGGTGGCCAGCGACATTGTCGCCGGGGACAGCGGGGAGGAAACAGTGGAAAAGGCTGATGGAAAACTGAGTTTACGGATGAAACTGGTCACCCCTGTAGAGGAGGGCAGCTCGGATCGCTTCAGCCTGCAGAGTACGACGCTCTCACACATACTCTCGTTTACAGTGTGGTGACCATGAGTTTGCAGTCCTTTACCTGCTCACTCCTGTGCTTTCTGTAGTCACACTAAACAGTATGCACGTCAGTTTTCTTACCAGTGATGAGACGGTAACCATGGTGATCCGGCTTAGGATTTGCTCATTGCGTACAACCTTGCTTTCATTAGCATCTCCTTCTCTCCCCAGAGCCAGAGGAAGAATCTGTTGTCACGGTTACCACTGTTACCACTGATGTTCCCAGGTAACTTGTCACCACAGGGTTCTTTTCTCCCAAGCATGAGCAATTCACTAAATGTTGTTTGGCATTAGGCTATTAGTTACTCTTCCTGGATGCAGTGCATTTTATGAGCTTCATATTTAGAACTTCCTCAAAGGCTGTTGGGAGCAACAACAGGGATAGACATGTATTTAAAAAATTAGATGAAAAAAACATCCATTGTCGACCAGTTAACTGAAGTCAGGTCATGCAGTTATCAGTTCCAGCAGGGGAGCCTAAACTTCCCTTCTGGCCACATCCACCAGCTCTGACTGGGGGTCCTGAGGTGGTCCCAGGGTGGAGATATAATCCCTCCACCTGGTCCTCAGTCTACCCCGTGTCCTCCTCCCAGCTGGACGTGTCTGGAACACTTCACTATGGAGGAGTCAAGGTGACCTCCTGACTAGATGCTGAACCTCCTCCACTGGCTCCTCTCTAGGTAGAGGACCAGAGGCTCTACTCTGAGACCCTCATGATGACTGAACCTCTCCTTCTGTCTCTGAGGGAGACACCAGACACCCTCCTGAGAGAACCCATTTTGCCTGCTTATATCCATGATCTTGTTCTTTTGGTCATGAAATAACCTTCATGACCATAGGTGAGAGTAGGATTGAAGACTGACTCAAACACAAGAATTTGGTTTGTAAGGGCACTGTATAATCTATTATGTCTGTGATGAGGGTTCAGCTCGATAAAAGGCATTTACACTAATTCTATATCATGTAGTAGAACACACACTTTGAGAACAGATGAGCCAGAGGCTGCGGGTCCGAACCAACTCCAGGGTGTCAGGGAGAGCATTCGGCTTTAATCTCCTAAACTCCATCTAAATCCATGTCCACCCCCACAACGTGGGGACCAATGGTGACACGTCAAAGTTGAACTCTGACTACCTCTGTATCAACGTATTAGAAATCACCCCTAAACAGCTTAAAAACTGCTCTCAGGTGTTTCTGTTAAATCTGTTACATTTTACATGGCACACAGAATTATAAATAAGAATCATAAAGATCTGGTGAAAATCCATGAGGATGGAGGACTCCTGAGATTTTAGAAGGAGCCTCTTGGTTACAGAGCCAGTTTGCACTCCCACATTGTGTGAGGCCATGAGGCCTGAGGAGCCCTGTTTGCCATCCTGAGCTGGCAAAACACCAGTGTTGAGTGATCAGTAATAACCCATACACCCCTCCCCCCCTTCCCAACAGCCCGTCAGTATTCAGCCGGGTCAGGCAGGTCCACAGACAGCTAGAGGCAGAGGACAACATCCAGGCCGTGGATACCGCTTTACCTGTCAGGTAAATGGCAACATTAACACACATTCTGGTACAGTACATATTAATATTCATCTAATATTGTGCCTCTTGTCAATTAGGTGCTAACATACAGCTACACTCCGTTTTACATTATATTTACATTCACATGGAGATAAACAGTTTATATCTGGTTGTGTTGGTGTAGAGTGCTCTGTAGCGCCCCCCAGAGGAGAGGAGGTGGAACAGGTGAGCAGGGTGTGATGGTCTGCAGTGTTGCTGTCAGCTTGTCTCCTGATTCTGGAGATGTACCAGTCTTGAATGGAGGGCATGTTAGCACCAGTGTGTTTCCCTCTGGAGACCTGACTGTCTGCTGAAGTCGGTCCCTGACCTGTTTGGTGTCCAATCCAAACCAGACAGCAATGGACATGCAGAGGACAGGCTGGATTACTGCAGTGGCAACAGGCAAATTATCATGTCTCAGTAGGAAAAGGCTCAGTCATGACGGTATTTTTGTAAGCAAATGGCATCACTTGGACATTACTCGTACACTCACACAGATAACATCCGGAGCTATATCCTGAGCCATGTTAGGGACAGTGTGGATGGTAGCTGTTGGTTGTTTTATCTCATGAAGGATCTCTGCTGAGCCGCCGGAAGGTCTTAACGTCAGTTTGACCTGAGGAAGGATGAATAGATTTCCCTTTGTTGGAATGTATTTTAGGAGCTAGAACTCGGTCTCCTGAGGTAATGCTGTGAGGCCGATGGAGAGACAGAGAGAGAACGACTTCCCGACCGACCTACTTTCTGACTCCAGGGGTGGGATGGACATTTATTTTGGGCTTGTCTCCACCTTCTTGAGAGATTAAGGGAGGTTAATTCTGATTGCTTCTCTCTCTCTCTCTCTCTTTCTGTCTCTTTCTCTGTCTCTACTCTGTCTCCTGGCTAATGATGACTATCAATAGACAGACAAACAGATATGGAGAAGAAACAGGTAGAGAAGTTAAGTTGAGGGCTGAATTATACTTTTGTACAAGAGAGCTCAGCGGCAGACTGTCCTTTGAGAACGGACAAGCTAGAGGCTCCCCACCACAAACCCACTGCAGGGTTTGTGTCGGGAATTACATCAGGCCTTAATTCCCCAAGCTCCATCTAAGTCCATGTCCACCCTCACGGTGTGGGGGCCAATCAAAAGATATAAAATGGACATCTTATGGGGGATTAAGGCTCGATGCCCTTTTCCTGACACCCTGTAATGACGTTACGAGGAGCTCTTTTGTTGATAGTGTCAGTTGTAGGGCATCTGTGCCTCTTCCCCAACATTGACTCTATACTCAGACATCCGTCCTTGAGCAGTACACACATGGCTCCATGACTTAGTCATAGTGGAATCAGAGCACACATGTTTTCACATCAGCCCTGTATCTAAATCTGTTACCTTTCCCCTTTTTGGCCTTCACAGGGTGCCGCTACTGGGCTCACCACAGAGGGGGTCTCACACATCATCGGTGGAATGCAACAGCCTTCCTGACAGCCAATTAGATTCTGCCTCGCTCTCACAGCAGGGAGTGCTGATAACACTACCAGAGACTTCGGACGAACTGCCTTCCGTTGCCCCGCAGCCTGATGCTGTCACTGGGGAGAGGGGAGTCGCCCCATCCCATGAGCCATCCACTCCGAAGCGGCGGGCAGTGTCCCAGCAAACCAGCTTTGACAACGTCGTCACGTTCAGTCCATCCAGCAAGGTTCGTCACATCAGTTCTGCTCAGCAATCCAAGACAGATAATGAATGTAATTAATGAGAACATTCAGAGTTCCCAGTTTATCATCCGGCTTGTCCTTTCATGCTGGGGCTGCTTGTCTAATTGTAAAAGTCATCTGGTTTTAGCTCCATCAGAAAACAGCCTCACACCAGCCCAGCTGTGATGGCCCAGGGCTGCGCTCTCCGTCCACCAGGGTAAGGATGTCTCCAGAGAGGTCTTCTTTACATTTTAACCTCGAAACCCAGAAAACACAACAGAAGATATTTGGAGATTCATTCATTTTAGATTCATAGCTCAGGAGGTAGGACGATTGCCTAATAATCAGAGGATTGGTGGTTTGATCCCCGGCCCCTGCAGAGAGGGCGTTGAAATGAACCCCTAACTGCTCCCTGGGTGCTCATTATATGTAGCCCAATGGCTCAGTGGTAGAGCGCGTGCCTGTGAATCAGGCGTTGTAGGTTTGTATCCCTCTGCGTAGCTCTGTAAATGTGAGGCATTCATTATAAAGCGTTTTGGGTGGTCACTAACCTAAACTGGACTAACCTCTAATTTACACTCCATAGATCAGTTGATAAATTCAGGAATCCACCGTCCGGATTTAACTTATCTGAAATTATTATGGGTTTCAGAAATTATTCAGTACAGTTGAAGACTTCCACTTGTCCAGATTTAAATCCTGTCCAGGGAACCACACCTTTAAATCCCGATAAACTGTGTAAAGACTGATCACCACATGTTTAACAACTGATTTTCATGGATTACAGATCCAGATAAAAACAGTGGTTATGATTACAGTCATAGAGAAACACACTTATTGACAGGCTCAGATTATTTCAGATTCCAGTAGTCATGCAAATAAAAAAACACATTTGATATCAACCCTTTAGCTCTGATTGGTCAAAGTGACTACCAGGAAGCCAGTGATATGAACTTAAGCCTCCAAACATGATAAGAGAACATGTGTTGACTGTGCATGATGACCAGAGCTATTTTATATAGAGCGGGGCCGAACCTCCGCCATATTGAAAATCAATCGAAGCCAAATCAGGGTAAAAATCAGTCCCTAAGTCGTTTAGGGCGAGTTTCCCCAAACACAGTTTAAGCCTAGATCAGGATTAAGTTTGACGTTTCGAGAGAGAATCTCCATTCAAAAATTCTGTACAATCTAAGAGCAGGCTTAATCTCTGTGGTGCAGGAAACCAGCCCTTTGGTGCGTCGCTAGCTTCACGTGTGTCAGATCTTTTTGAACACGTGTTCATCTTTGGTTGGCAGGTGGAACCAGAGAGCCCTTCGTTCAGACGGTCGGGCCCTGCCCATCGCAGACATGTGCGGACCATCCAGGAAGTGCGGACCACCGTCACACGCATCATAACAGACGTGTATTACGAGGACGGAAAAGAGATGGACCGTAAAGTCACTGAGGTAATGAAATGTGCCTGAAACTTTGAGCTTTCGTCAGGCTTTCCTGCAGAGATGTCCCTCTAACAGCCCCCGTGTCAGCCCTCGTGAAGTTTGACACTCATCTGTCTGCCTGTGCAGGAGTGCGAGGATCCGGTGGTGGAGTGTCAGGTGTTGGACAGTGACATTTCTCCGTGTCGTACGGGGTCTTCCATAACCTCCGGTGATCTGGGAGACATCAGCTCCCTCTCCTCCAAAGCCTCCAGCCTGCGGCACAGCTCAGGAGGAACCACCTGCAGCAGCAGCATGGGCCCTGCCCGGCCCAACTTCATCATACCTTCTAGCCGAGGGGCCCGATCCATCAGGTATTGACCTCCCTGGACACTGCCCACCTTCCTTTGACCCGATTGGCGAGTTGACTTCGTGTTAAATTATTTGATTTGTCACAGTGGTAGCACTTTTACTCTGCTCAGTTTTGCAAACTTGTACTTTTACTACCCACTGAGTTTGCTGGTTTCCCTCATGGGAAGGAAAGCCACTTTATGTGGACATTTTATTTCCTACGAGGAAATGTGTCCTCTACATTTAACCCATCCTGTGGTATAGGGTAAGGGTCACATTTCATTGATGTATGTTGAATGATGATTGAACACAGTTTCTTCTTCACAGTTCTTGAAAAAATTCCGACATGAGTAACTTGTGAAAAAAATGGTGTTCAAGGTTTTTAGATATGAAATCTTGATTCTGATCTTGATCTGGCTCTAAATTAACCTCATCACTTTGGTAATATCATGTGCTGACAGAAAAAGCGCCCACTGTGACAACCTAGTCGAGTACAACTCAAAACTGTTTCCTTTTTCCTCTTTCAGTAATCTTTTCTGCTTGGCTCCGGGTTGCATGCTAATCTGTGTGAGTCTTCACTTGGGTTTCTTCACTCATCCACCCTGTTGGACTCAGCTTTGCTCAGGCATCAATCTAGGGTCAGAGCTCTCCCTCATCCCTGCTTGGGCTGAATGAGGGTCTGGACATCAGACAGGATCCTAGATGGGTGTCTTTGCAACCTGACTGACTCCATTCACCCCTCTGTGTGTCTGCAGCCCCAGACGGGGAGGGGGACACCTACAGAGGGGTTACAGGGGTCAGAGGGCAGGGTCGGTTGTTGTCACAAACTTCGGAGGTCGTGGAAGCCTGGGGGCCCGGGCTCTCGTCCCGCTGACCCCCAGAGGAAGGGCCAGGAGGGGCCGACCTCCATCACGATCCTCTCTGTCTAGGTGAGTCCTCTGGGCTCACCGTGCGTTGAAAATGCAGACGAACCAACAGACATTACATTTCTGCTGCTAACACTTCGCTTTCCTCTTTTCACTAATATCACCTAATACTGTCTGTGCTGAAAAATGTGACTGTCGATTCTGAAACACTTGTGGTCACTCTCTTTTTTTTATTTGTACTTCGCTCTCTGTGGGTCTCTATCTCGCTCTATGCGTCTCTCTCTCTCTCTCTCTCTCGCTCGCTCGCTCTATATCACTCTTTTTCTCTTTAAGGGGAGGTTATTCTGCTCTGCTCCAGAGAGGCCGAGGTCATGACCCACCCCACTCTGCCTCAGAAGATGACCCATTGCCACGGCCATGTGCCCCGCGTCTCCTGGACAGCCCGGCGAGCAGTGATCTGCCCAGCCGCTCAGACTCATTGCGCTCCTCGCCGGAAGAGGGCAGCTCAGCCACCAGTAGCCTGGTGGGGTTGAGGGTGGTGGCCAAGTGGTCCTCCAATGGCTACTTCTACTCAGGCCGCATCACCCAGGATGCCGGGGAGGGCCGCTTCCTCCTGCTGTTTGATGATGGTTACGAGTGCGAGGTGGCGGGGAAGGACATCCTGATGTGTGACCCCATCCCGATGGAGACGGAGGTCACAGCCCTTCTGGAGGACGAGTACTTCAGCGTGGGTGAGGAGGGGGAATGAGGGCATCACAGATTTATCTCAAGTATGCGTGACAGTTTATTATTTAAACTCTCAAGAGAAAAGGGGCGCTTGCCTCATGCTGATGCTCACAGCTGGTTGGACAGTCTCATTGATCATAATGACTGCTGTCATGTATTTGCATTTGACGCCCGCTCAGATAAGGTGTCCATTGCAAAGTAAGGTTACGCGGGTTGCAGGCATGTTGAAAACACAATGCACAGTCCAGGAATTGACACATGGGCTAACTTCACACTGGCCATTGATAATGTCCCAGTGCCAAACCCTCAGCAGAGCATTGTGACTGTCGTCCGGCTGTCATGTATGTGCAGGTGTGGTGAAGGACCACAAGACTGAGGCCCAGCAGCTGTACTACTGTGTGGAGAGAGATGGGGAGCAGCGGTGGTACAACAGGAGTGCGGTCATCTTGTCCTTGGAACAAGGCAACCGACTGAGGGAGCATCACAGCCTGGGCCCGTATGAGCCCACCACGCCGCTGGCCAAAGCCTCCGACATCAGCCTGGGTGAGAATGGGCTATACAAATAAAATTGACTGGACTTGACTTAAGACCACTACAACCCCTCCCCCCCTTCGTCTGTCCGTATGTGTGGACGGAGGCATACCATGAAGAGGATGTCCATATCTTTCATCCTCAACGTGTTCATGATTAAAATCCGGCTGAGGGATTTCCACGATATGGAAGACATGGGCAGAATCACTGCATGAAAATAGATGTTAGACAGAAACGTGGAGGAATTTGTAGATTTTTGAGGAGTTGACTTGGTAGAGTGTGTATCACGTAAGGCTGATATCTTACCACAGTGGCGCGGGTTCGGATCCAACCCAGGCCCTTTGCTGCATGTCATCCTTTCCTGTCTTTCCTGTCAAAAATAATCTAAAAAGACAGAAATTCGAATTTCAAAAAGGAACAACCTCAAATCCCATGAAAAGTAAAAATGGGGAAAAGTAAAACAGAGTTTGGTAAAAAAAATGAATCATATTTCACAGGAACCTGCAAAACAAAGACGAATCCTGCATTTATGGAATATTTAACAGATAAGTTTTCTGTTGGGATCTCAACTGACCTAAACTGAGCCAAGTGAAAATGTAGCACCAGGGTTTATCATCATACTCATGTGTTGGCTGTCTTTAATCAGGGTTGTCTAATTGTTGGCCTCTCTGAGGTCTGTTGCCCTCAAATCTCTTCTGTTTCACTGTCACTGAATTGTTGATTTCTTCTCACCAGATAACTTGGTGGAGGGGAAGAGGAAGCGCAGGGGAGGTCCAGGAGACCAGGGGACCCCCATCCGCAGCTCCTCATCCAGCCCTCGCAACCCGGGTCCATCCGGGAAAAGGAAGCTGATCAGCTCTGAGGGAGAGAGAAGCGCTGCCAAGAGAGGCCGCCGCGGGGCAGGCCCCCGAGCTGGTACAGAGCCCTGCCCGACTCCCTTACTACCCTGCCTCCTTCTCTCCTCTTCATGACGGGATTTCACAAACCCAAGCTGCTTGATTTAAACACAGATGTGATTCTCCTCCTCCATCAGTGTTGGGATTTAAACCATCCAGTTTTCTTTCTCTCCTGCTTGATGTAGAATGATTTTTTATAACATTTTACAAACCTTTTCATTTTTATAACATTTTGTACATTTTACTTCCACTGCAACTTTTTAAATGAGCCTTTTAACCTCATGCATGATTCTAGTGATTTGCGGCTCTTTTAACCCTTTTCAGGCTGAAATGTTTTAAATGACTCTACTCCTGTTTCTCATCATGGTTAAGTTATGCTCTCAATACCTATCAGTGTCAAACTGTCAACACCTCTGGCCATGCTTGTGTGTCTGTCGCAGATGATTTTGTTCACGTGTGATCATTTAGCCACCAGATCAGTAACATGTGATTGTTTATTGAGCACTGTTGATACGTTCAACCTCCGTGTCTCTTCAATCTCCATCTTCTGCTGCGGCTTCCACCTCCTATGAGGCTGACCTGGTAACGGCTCATCTACTATCAGTGTTAACTGTCATGGTGTCGGGCCACGGGTGGAGGGTAAAGGTGTCTCTCTAAAGCCACTGGTTTATCTGTTTTTGTCACTTGTGAAATCAACTTATACTCAGGCCTGTCATGGTGGGGAGTTTTCCGAGTAGCATGCAGGACTGCACTGGGGCTATGGTAGCTCAGTGGTAGAGCGTGTACTTTGGAAACTGATGAGCCAGATATTGCGAGTTCAGACCCGCTAAGGGCACCTGGCCTTAATCCCCCAAGCTCCATCTAAGTCTGTGTCTACCCCCGTGAAGTGGGGACTAATGGTGACACGTAAAACAGATCGCCCTCAACATTGGAGGACGGATGGTCCCACTGTGACAAGTCTGCTCAAATTTTGCCCTGGTTTGCCTGTTCTAGTCTTAGATTCATTTTACTTGGTTTATTTTCTCCCTCCACTTTATAGCAAAAAAAAAGAAATACCCATCTGATCACATTTGTTCTCTTGTGCCATGTTATGATCTCATATGGTTTAGTCAAATCCATTTGGTTGGCATAGTCAACTGTCACAAATTACAGATTAGTCTCAGTAGTCATGTTATCACATGTGGAGCACATGTTCATGTGTCAACATGAGTTTCCCATGTGTTGCACATGAACGCCGATTAAACCACACATTTTTCCCAAATCACATTCCCTAATTGCGCAACACATCCTTATCATACTCCCATGTGCTTTGGCCACAGTTATGATTTTCCTCACATGAATTCCGGTTTGTTTAATTTTCTATAAGGGTCAAACATGTGTCTCACGTTCCTTCCCTTGTCCTCAGCTCAGCGTGTGGGGGTGTGCAATACCTCTGGCAGTGGCACTGACCTCCCGGGTCTGTCATGTGACCTGACAGAGAGCCACGGCCCTCTGCCGCAAAGCTCCTCCCTTTTTATGGGCTTCGCCTTCATGCTGACCACCTCATCTGAGACCGACCGGCTGACCAATAAGCTCACCAGCGATGACGAGGAAGGTGAGTCAGGGTTTGACTCTGGTATGTGATTTAGGGCTTCTGGTCAAGCTTCTGACTTTTGCTGTTATCTGCTACAGAATATGTTCAGACTGCTCCCTACAACAGAGGTTACACAGAGTCCCAGCTGCAGGCAGGTGGAGGATTCATCCTCTTGGATTTCAATGAAGAACAGGTAAGTACTCTGATAAACTGAAAACCTTGGCATCTGAGGTGAAAGGTCATGGCTTACAAGCAGTGTTCAATTTGTCCCGGAGCTTAATGGAGCATGCTCCGGGACCTCTCAGTTTTAAACTTCTTATGCTCCAGGATCTATTTGCATGGATCTGGCACCTCTCGTGTCGATAAAAAAAAAAAAAAAAGTGGTCCCTACCATTCCCAAGTGATAATATCCAATCACATCAATGATTCGTCCATCAAAGAAAAACAAGGGAAAACATACACATGCACAAAGTTGCCCCCCCCCCAAAAAAAACCCACTAATGTCAATTGCAGATAATACATTGATAATAGCCAATCACATCAACAAATTCAGTCAAGACCAACAGTTCTGGGTTATTTACCACCATAACGCGATGATGGCAACTTTCTTTTTTTTGTGCTAACTTTTTCTCTTGATTTGCGCTCCGGGGCCTCTCATAGGCTTTGGTTACCTCTGTCACGGGAGCACATTTTTACTCCAGCACCTCCAGATTTACAAATTAAGCCTTGGTTGCAAGTGAGGCCAACTGAGATGCTGTAACATCCAGCACCCATGTAAATAATACTAATATAACCGGTACCCATGTAACTAATACTTATATACCAGTATATTTTGACATAACCAGTACCTGTGTTAGCAGTATGTCACCAGCACTAGTGTAACCAGTTGATGACATAATTGCCTGTACATATATACTTAAACCAGTGCTACAATCGATCATAAACTGTATTATAGTTTTATTTAGTTTCATATTATAGTTTAAACTATATGCCAACATTCAAAGTTGCAACTCTCAGCTCCTCACTCCTACCCTTCCTCTTCTCCCACTGCCTCGAGACATGCCTTCACCCTCTCCTCCCGACTGACCTTTACCCAACATTAGCATCATTTCCACTGGCCTCCTGCTGGCCAACAGTACCGGGAACAGTCATTGGTAACCCGGTCTCGACTGAGCCTGTATGGAAATCTGATTTATGATCTGCATATTTGTCTTGCCAAAGGTTTTACACCTGATGCCCTTCCTTTTGCAACCCTCCCCTTTATCTGGGCTTAGAGCAGGCACTAAGGATACACTGGTTTGTGCATCCTTGGTAGCTTGGTGATAGGCCCTCAACAGAGGAGTTTAAAAGAAATAGAGTCATGCAAACAAAATTAGATCAAGAAGATATGCAACACGCCAATTCAAATCTTCCACTAAGACCAGAAAAAGTGATAAATGAAACTGTAAAATCCTATTTTGAAATTATAAGCAGCTCGTGCACCAAGGTCAGAACATCAGTGACACACTGTAACATGCTGTTTCTTTACAACCATCAGTGGTCTGGCAGAAGCATTTTGAACTGGCAGCAGTAATGTGACCAGAAGTATTTTAACTGGTACTAGTACAACTAGTATCAACGTGACCTGTAAAATGTGAAATCTACCATGATCCCCCATGTGACTGACTTAAAGCCCCTCCCACCAGTGTAAGGCAGCCTATCAGAGCCTGCTCATTGCGGACCAGCACTGCCGTACCAGGAAGTACTTGCTGTGTGTGGCCAGCGGTGTGCCATGTGTGTCTCACATTTGGGTGCGAGATTGCTGCAAGGATAACAAGCTGCTCAACTACAGGAACTACCTGCTGCCTGCCGGGATTGGCCCTGACGAGGCCATAGTGGAATGGTGAGACCCGGTGTCATATGATTCCTCATCTCGATTTGAGTAGAACTCATCCCTACAGCCAGTGAGTTAGTTACATAATAGGGTGTCTCTGCAGACCAGAGACCAGTGGGTAGCTGCAGACAAACATGGCAGTGGAGTGTAGGTGTGTTGACAACCATCCCAACCCGTATCCCTGGCCTTAACCACCAGGAATGAGTTTCTGACTGAGAGATTATCAAGCCTCTGTCTGGCCAAGTTAAAAAAATGACATCCACAGTGAGACGACTTAATCAATAAAAACAACACATTTGGGTGTGAATGTGACAGCTCAGTCAGGTGGGTTTGAACATCGACCTTCAAAATCAGATATAGTATGTTTAATTCTCAAGTGTGTGCAGATCGGAGGCTGAGAAAGGTTCAGGATGACTGTCAATGAAGCCCCTTTTTACATGTCCCAATGTTGTAGAGGGGGTAGACTGGACTTAGATGAAGCTTGGGGGCATTAAGGCCGGATGCCATTACTGACAACCGCAATGGGATCAAACCTGGCTTCTCATTTCATGATGGTAAAGTGTGCTCTTTGGGTTGGGCCCAAATCCCTAAAACTCCATCTAAGTCCATGTCCACCCCCACAACATGAAGACTAATCCTGACATGTAGAGCGACCCTCTCATTGTAATGAGAACAGAGCTGTCATATTCCAAGTTGAACCAGGCTTTGATGGGTTCTGATACGAAAGTAACATTTACAAATTAAGTGGGTGAATAAGCATAATTTAAATGTGCTTCATTGAAGAGAAAAAGTACATCAAGTGCAGGAAAATAATGTAATGTCAAAATAAACAGAAAAACCGAGGAGGGAGATAAAGTTATGTGTGTTCTGACAGGCATCCTCGCTGCAGCCCCTTCAACACCCTGCGGGTCCTGTTGGTTTTCAAAGAGCCTGCAGAGCTTTGGACTCAGCTGCTGAACATGAGCGGAGCTGCCTCTGTACGTCACTACCAGGCAGACAAGGACAGTTCTGGTACGACCCGCCCAGTGCACCACTCTACATTTCAACTTGTCAGCATGCTGTGTGTACTCCTGTGACTGACGACCATCTCTGTCCATATGTAGACATCCAAGCCGGCAAGTATGACGTCGTCGTTACAGACGCTGACTGCCCTCCATCATTGGAGACAAAGGTGATATCACAGCAAGTTCCACTGGTGTCTGCTGAGTGGCTGATCCAGAGTCTGATCTGTGGGGAGCTGCTGGGTTACCATAGCAAACCACAGTATCGCCACGACTACACCTCATCTTAATCCAATGCCACCCGTCCACTTTAAAGGCCTCTCATCACGTCCAGTGTGTGGTGTTCGTTCTGGTGCATGCTTCTGCTGTATATAACTTTACTTGTTTGTTTTTATGGAATAATAAACTGTGAGAGTTGTTTCATTTTAATGCTTTTATTTTGCGTCATTTCTCTTTAGAAAAGGGTTAACACACATTTCACTATGTACATTTTATACAAACGGAGCAGATTCTGTGCAGGAACTAGTGAGAGTTTACCAAATGTATGGAGGGATTTTGGCATAACAAAGCGTAAAATGGGATTCATTGCCAAAGAGAGATTCGGTCTTTCCATCCATGCAGTAATGGGGCCGCAGGGACTCGCTTGAAATTCCTTCTCGAATTCAACGATTCAAAAGCTGAAACCAAATGCAAATGTAAACTTTTAAACAGAGCTACATCCACAGTCAAGTATGCTAGTATTTCTTGTATGCTATCATCTAGCATTGATCCTTCGCTGCTAGGACTACCAGACGAATAGCATTCATGGCATCGGAATTATTTAGATCCCATCATGTAGGTTGGGACCTTGACATGTGTGGTGCTTAGAACTCTTGTTTTATGCCCTAGGCTTCAAACTTATTATTTGGTGGGTGAATAGGTTATCGTAGCATGAAGTATCCTGACTTCTCATCAGGAACTATGCTAGCTTCATGTGTCTTCCCCCTACCTGCCCAGCATGCCTCCAGCCTGGGTGTAGTACTTGTTGTAGTCTAGCCGGAGGAGGAGTTGAGCCAGGTCAGAGTTGATCTGATGGTTTCTGACGGTCGACAGGATCTTAAAAAGCAGGAAGGACTGGCGGCTGAAGCCCTGAAACGAGTTCATAACGTCTTTCATCATTGAGGCATCAATGATAGATAACAACCGCATGTTAC
>OMLC01003766.1:7329-25027 GCA_900302585.1 Regalecus glesne | reverse complement strand
ACACATACACACACACACACACACACGCACACACGCACACACACACACACACACACACACAGAGATATTGTGGCATGGTGACACAGCGGTTGGCACTGTTGGCTCACAGCAAGAAGGTCCTGGTTTGAATCCCATATCAGGTCCAGTCTGTGTGGAGTCTGCATGTTCTCCTGTGTCTGCGTTGGCCTCCTCCAGGTGCTCTAGTTTCCTCCCACCATCCAAAAGAGACATGCAGGGATTGCATCTATAAATTAGCTTGCAGCTATAATTTGGAGCAGCATATCAAACGGTCACATCAATGTTAAAAACTGCACATGGCCCTTTAAAAGGAAAAAAAATATATATACATATTTGTGTGTGTGTGTGTGTACATACATACGCATACACATAAGATATGAACTTGCATGAATATGCAAGAGAAGCTATGAATTCGTATGGTGGCCTAATCTGAAAAGTTCAGAATGACACAGCATCAGCAGCTAAAGTAGTTTCACTGAAGATCATCTGATATTGTTTGTTTTTATCCAAAGCTACTCACACACCTGAGCTCCCTCTGAGAAACATCTGAGCCCCTCTGCACATCACCTCAGAGTCGGGTTATGTATTGGATGTTCAGACTCTATCTCTCTTGTCTGCATTGATTTTCCACATTTTGACATGTGGTTTTCTCCAAAAACACCATTTTGATAGAACTTTTATTGTGAGCACTAGATAGCACAGCATAACGTATTCCAAGTTTAGGAATTTATCTTGTGTTTGTAAGAATGCTGTACCAAAGAGGAAATATTGAATGATAGATATTGACGAGGGTCTGCAGTAGCTCAGAGGTAGGACGCGTGCTTCAGGAATGATGAGCCAAAATTAGCCTGGTAACTAAGTCTGGCACATTTCAATCCTAAATATTCATTAATATGCACCATCCTTACGGAAGGATTCTATTCTATTTTCTCATATAATTACAAGTGTTTTTTGCCGTTTTACTACATAATTTCATGGCAAGATAGATTTCTGGATTAGACAAACTCATGTGGCTAAAGTCAGCTCTAATTGATTGACTTAGTGGAGTGCTGGTTGTTTGGCTCAGCTCGATAGCATCTCTGTGGGTTTCTGATTCAGGGGGATGACGGTTTGTCTCTACTTGAGATGATAGTGTCGAGGGCCACTCATCTCAAAAGACCGTTTAGATAAGAACCAGGGCAGCTGGTGTACAAATAGGTAATTGCATTGCAAGTCTTCCCACGTGTTTAAAGCCTTTAAGGAGAGGACTAAAAATTGTGACCTTTTAAATTGAAGGATTGATTATTAACTTTCCCAAGATCCTCTAATGAGCACTGTTACTGTGGGCCATCTGTGCAAACCTACGATAATATGCTCTTCTTATGAGCACAGGGATTCATCCCTCACCCATAACATTATCTGTTGATATTTATCAGACATATCAATTTCAACAGGATAACCAAGCTCACTAATGGTGCTGTAGTCAACGAAAGCGGGCACAACACAACACTGAATCTCTCTTCCATCCATCCGTGGTCAACCACTAATCCAACGTCAGGTCACACAGGATCTAAGAGCCTATCTCAGACCTCATTGGGTGAAAGGGGGGGGGGCACCCTGGACAGGTCACCTCTCCATCAGAGGGCAGTTAGGGGAACAGTGTCTTGCTCAAGGACACTTAGCCATGCTTCTCTGCAGGTGCTGGGATTAAACCTGCAACCTTTCGATCACCTAACAACTCCTCTGCCCACTGAGCCATGCAGCCCCGTTTAGTGAACTTTTTTTTGGAAAAGCAACATAAATAACCAACATATTTTAAATTGAAACATAAACAATCTGATCCAACCTAATCTAATCTAATCTAATCTAATCTAATCTAATCTAATCTAATCTAATCTTTCCAGGGCTTTCTGGGGAAGGTTGATTTGACACGTTGTGCTTTGTATCTTTAGCAAGCAGTCAAATGCAGAAGATTATGGCAGAGAACAACAGATTTGAGGGAAATAAAAAAAGTTCTTATTGTTCACGAGCAATTATGACAGACCTAAAGTAATAAACAACATAACATTATGAGTTATGATGTTTAGCATTTCATTTTAAATTGTATAAAACGGTTCAAATTCACATGGAAAAACTGTATTAGATTGAAATTAACCGATTCACTACATTGACTCCATTAAAACACTGGTATACAGTTCACAGAACATTGAGGACATTGTCCACAAAACTAACCCGGAGATAGAACACAGATCAACTCACTTTTTTCTAAACAATCATAACTTTTATGTGGTCTTTGTATTTCGAACCAACATCAGAACCTTATTGATCTATTTAACAGGGATTTCAATGGAGGATTCTACACCAAAACTCTATCTCCTCCAGGCCACCATGCTGCCCACCAGTGGTCTAGTGCTTAGCACTGTTGCCTCACAGCAAGAAGGTCACGGGTTCAAATCCCTGGTCATCCTGGGTCTCTTCTGTGTGGAGTTTCCATGTCCACCCTTTGTCTGTGTGGAATTCCTCCCAATATCAAAAAGACATGTATGTTAGGGTTAATACTCCTGCCTGTGGCCCTGAGCAAGGCAATAGGAAAAAGAACTGGAGTTGGTTCCTGGGGGCTGCGGCTGCTCACTGCTCCTATACAATAGGATGGGTTAAATGCAGAAGACAAATTTAATTGTAAAATTACAATGTCAAATGAAGTTCCTTAATTTTTCCATTAAGGTGAGACCAGATCTGCTAATGTATCAAGGAAAAGTCAAGTCAGTTCAGATCATGAGGATCCATTGGCCTGAGCATAATGGAACACGGGACTGGTGAAAGGAAGCAGCGTCGGAGAAGAATTATGATCATGATGACACGTTTTGATGGCAGCATAGTTGATCTGATGTGAGTTGGAATTGCAATTACGGAGATCCTCTGTGTGGATAAAAGAGAGGACAGTATTGTTCCAGTTTTTAATGCTTATTCTTTCAGAATGAATCCTTATCAGGTCATGGCATGTCTTCTTCTTTAGTTAATGCTGTTCACACATAGATAAAAAATATGCCATTGTTAATGCCAGTAGACTATAGCATCAGCTGTGGAGGTTAAATCTCATATATGGAGTGGTGACCTAATGTAGTGGCATCATTATTCATCATTATTCCTAATGGCTGGTTTTCCCTAGCAGAACCCATCCATATTTAAACAGTGTTTAACATAAAACTGGTAAATTGGCAAGCTGGTTATGTAAAGATGCCTCTTAGAATGCTTGATTGATTTTCGGTCCCAATGCTCCCACGCAGGGGACTATTCTAATTTGAACTCACAGGCCTATTGTTATAAATGAGTCGAAAATACCCAAACACAATGCGAAAGAAAAACACTTTTAATGTAATGGATGTGATTATGGCTGTATCCATATAGAAATTTAACAATCAAAGCCCCAGAATGGTGTTCATATGCATGTCCTGGTAGTTTTTTGCTTTCCACACATATATGATGAGACTTGGCTCAATAACTGTACAAAACAACTGGCTCTTGTCTTGTCTGATCCAACCACCAGTGAAATTTCTCCTAAAGGTCATCAAATGAGAGTCCTAATCCTGTAACACTGATGGATAATCCGCTGTGTCATAGCAAAGCAAAATGGTTTAAAGTTCCACAGGAACATTTGCATTATTCCCAAGGAAGAAACTGCCAGTAAAACCAAATGTTTGACTTTTGAAATAACAGACCATGTGAAATTAGATTTAAAAAACATCTCCAGGGAATGTTAAAGTAACAGTGCTAAAGATCCCTGCTGGTGTTCATCTCACTGACATGCGTTGTCACTCGGTCCACATCCAGATTCATGAGATTGGATTTGCGTCAGCATCTTTCCTGCCTGCTAAACAAAACGGGATAGGGGAACCTTGGATCTAGCTATCGATGATGTCATATCTGTTGTTGATAGTTTATGAGGTGCAACTGCCATATCGCCTTCTACTCAAATAAAACAATTCATCAAAATGAAATGGCTCCTATGCTGGCGTGGAGCCGATGGTTGATTGTAGAGTTGGCGAGGACCTGTTCTGGACCCTTCAACAGCCTATTGGCTGAAGATGCACAACCGATCCAAAGAGACACAAAGACATGCTACCTCAGCACTATGGACTGGGTCGTGGGGGGCGGCATAGCTCAGCAGGCGGGGTGGTTGTCTCGCAATTGGAGGATTGGTGGTTCTATCCCTGGTTCCTTCAGAAGACATCTTGAAGTGTCCTTGAGCAAGACACCGAGGAAGGGTCACTTATCCAGGGTGTTTCCCCACCTTTCACCCAATCAGCACCAAGATAGGCCCCAGCAGGACTCTGGAACATGACTTTGGATAAACGGTTGATGATGGATGGATGGATGGATGGATGGATGGATGGATGGATGGATGGATGGACTGTAACATAGACTTATCATTCAACAGTGACCTGCTGATATTTAGGCAGCACAACTGCTGATTTGCTATTTCAGAACCATGCTGTGCACTTCAGTCAGATAGAGGATGAAAAAGGAAAGTAGACCAAACTAACAAGGGAGGCAAACAAGGAAAGAAGACAAATGACTACACAGTTTGACCTTCAGTGATAGTGGATATCCACACAGCCGCCAGGGTTTTTACAAAATAGTTGGCTATCAAAATCACTATTTACCCTGATCCCTCTATCTCTTTATATTTTGCCTCCTGGCCAATTTATACAGTCATGAAATACGTTTCCGTGTAACGTGGGTGATACTCAGTTGTATGTGTATTTAATGTTTGGTGATTATACTCAGATGACTAATATAAAGTTCTGTTTGGCTGCTATCAAATAAACCAAGACGCTGGTCACTGGCCCTGCTAGAGACAAACACCAATTTGATCAAGTAACAGGGAGAGGTCTTTTTTTGTTAGGTTTCACTATTAGTCCCCATGTTGTGAGGGTGGACATGGACTTAGATGGAGCTCAGCGGATTAAGGCTGGATGCCCTTCTGGACACCCGTGGTGGGTTTGAACTCGCTGCCTCTTCCTCATCTGTTCCCAAAGTGCGTCCTCTACCCACTGAGCTACAACGGGCAATTTGATCAAGCAACAGTAAAACCCCACAACTCTGTGGTTTCACAAAATGTGACAGCCAAATACCTTATGTGTTACATTGTTCCAAGCTTTTCTTTTGATAAGCACATTAATGAAATCATCAAGGCGGCCTTTTTTCACCTGAGGCATTTAGCTCAAATTCAATCTCTCTCTCTCTCCATTGCTGATGCAGAGACTAATGTATGCATTTGTTTCATCCAGACTTGGAATGTCTGTTTTCAGGTCTGCCACATGCTAGTACCGAAAGTCTTCAGATGGTTTAAAAGGCTGCAGCTAGAATCTTAACTAAAACAAGACAACGTGGTTTTATTACACCAATCTTTGCCTTTCTTCACTGGCTTCCTATACTTGTTAGATCAGACTTCAAGGTCTTTCTGCTGATTTAGGAAATCCTAAATGAGCTCGATCTGGTCCGATCTCCTCAAACCATATATTCTATCTTGAGCCATCAGCTTCTCTTTTTTATCTCGAATTAGAAAGAAGTCAACCGGCGGCGGATCCTTTTCCTACCAGGCCCATTCTTATGAAATAACATCTCTGTTGCCATCAGGCAATCCGAGACTGTCGAGTCCTCTAAACTCAAACTTAAAGCTCTTGTTTTGCCTTAACTTACAATCATTTGCTATCGATTTGAAGGCTTCACGACCTACATTCTGTATACACCACGTCCACTGCACCTCTGTCTGTCTCAGGAGACGGAGCTCTTAGCTGTTGCTATCTGTAAGGGTTCTTCCTATTTTTTCTCCTTGTTAAAGGTTTTTTTTTCTCAAGGGAGTTGCTCATATCCAATGTGAGGGTCTAAGGACAGGATGCTGTATTGCTGCAAAAGCCCCTGATGCAAATGTTCCATCTGTAGTATCTGGATATATAAATACAATTAACTGGACTTAACTTTTAAGGGCATTGCTTAGGGGGGTTTTTAGCCTCTGCTTATTCAACATTCCCTTATTGGAGTCCTCACCTCCTTCCCTACTATCTATACCCTCAAAAACCTTCTCTCTCCATCTTGTTTCTCTCTCTTCTCTTGTTCCTCTTCCTCCCACATTTAGTGGCAGGTGCAGGAAAGCGTTGCATAGCAATGCATCTGGTGCTGGGTGTGAACCAGCCTATGGTTTTATTAGGTAGGTAGATTAATACAACATATCCTTGAAAATTCACATCAAGAAAGTTTCATGGGTCTGCATTTGTCATACAGTCTAATACAATACCACCCAAAAAACGGCAACACAGTTATACAAATCCAACTGATGGGACTTGACCAGCACAGGAAAATAGGGCAGTTGGGTGAAATAAGTCTTTTTTATAAATGACTAGAATGCTGTCATATGTATGGTGTTTATTAATTGCTTTTGAATCGATAGAGTTCCTCTAATATTTTTCTTCACCCGGCCATCCATCGGGGGCCCCCTGCTTTTCCTGTATAGTACATCGTGGTGAAAACGCATGTGTCGACATTTTATCATAGAGCTGGTGAAACATTTCCTGTTGAAGCAGTGACACCTTCAAGGTCATATGAGAGAAATGTCCGGGATTCATGACCTATTTCCCTGGATCCATGTGAGATGTCTTCTGCTGTAATTCCCCTGGTCCCTCTCTGACCTTCACTTAGATACAAAACATTCTCATTGTACAATGGCAAGGCTTTTGACATGTGTCTTTGTGTGTGTGTGTGTGTGTGTGTGTGTGTGTGTGTACCCTCTTCTAGACGCAGCCAATCACACTCTGTCTGGTGAGCGCAGCTATCTTCAGTACTCTAGGTTCATCTTATCTCTATGGCTACAACCTCTCGGTGGTCAACGCCCCGGCTCTGGTGAGTTAACTGTTGGGTAGCCTTGATGTGTTGAATTAGAGAAATGCTGTTCAATCCCCAAGTGCTCTATCTTGTTACTGTTCCATAAAATCAATAAAGATTCACTGAGCTGGTGCGGTAGAAGCCGACTGCCTGGCAGCAATCTCCTAACAAATCAATAGGATAACATGTGACTTTGTGCTAGGTAATAAGTTAGTCTGCAGGATGAATAATTCATCCAAAAGGCATTCCGCAGATAGTCAAACCGTCATTAGAAATAATACATCCTACATCCTATTTAACATTGTGGCTTGTCATTCAAATGCAGGCCATTTTGGTACCATTCATACTCAATATCTGCCTGGGGCGGCATAGCTCAGTGGGTAGAGTGGTCGTCTGGCAATCGGAAGGTTACAGGTTCGATCCCCGGTCCTGCATACAGCATGTCGAGGTGTCCTTGAGCAAGACACTTAACCCCTAACTGCTCCCCGAGCGCCATAAGTTGGCAGCTCACTGCTCCTATACAATAGGTTGGGTCAAAAATGCAGAGAACAAATTTCCCCTTGTGGGACTGATAAGGGAATCCTTTCTTTCTTTCTTTAGATGGTTGTATACAGCACCCAAATGTACAGATTGGAATATGCCTTTGTTGAAGGACCTATATTGAATTTGTTTGTCACCAAAGTTAAAATCAAAGGTCAAACACCATAACTAAGATTTGCAAGGATCACTTAAATGGTCTCATTGGAAGTGTTCTTTAAAAGAATGCAGGAGGCCTTACTGAAACATATAACCTGACTTAGTTTCAATGTGAATAGAGACGTTTGCATGTCAGCTACCCCTCCAAATGAACCAGCTCCTCTAGCAGGGCCTGTCCAATTGATACTTCACCTACCCTGCTGTCACACAATGAAATTACAAAGGATTTGAATGGAAACAACTCCATAATTTAAACATTTATCATCCATGATCTAAAAACGTTGAGGGTAACAGACATTCACATGTGTGGATAAGCACATTCACACATACTGAACACCCACGGGAGGGGAAGCCGTTCTCACAACCACTCGGCTGTCAAAGTCACCAAAAAGTCCTTTGCTATGTCCCCGAGATAAAGTATTTAGTTTCAGAATGGGAGAGAGAGAATTACGTATTGAGAATGAGAATGCCTGTCTTATCAAGGGGGATACTGTTGGGACAGCGCCCCCTTTCTGATATAAGAAACCACTGCAAGGGAAGTATGCCAGTCTGCACAGAGAGTTAAGGCAGGGCTGATGTATTCATATAGCATATTTCAGCAACAAGGCAAATCACAGTGCTTTACATAAAACATAAAGAGCACTGGGACAAAATGTAAAGGCAGCATAAGGCAGTGTATGTTGTCAAGGGAGACGGATGGCCTCAGAAACTGGAGAGGGAGCAAGTGAAATGGAAGTTGAGGATCTTTGAATGTAGAGGCAGGAGAAAAAAGAAAGATTCATGGAGTTTTATGTAAATGAACATTTCAGATGATAATAACAAAGTCAAAAGACTTTGATACTGACTTTGGGACAGTTGAAATTATTTTTTGACACGGTTGTGAGATGATGGTGAAAAATTCTTTGCTGCTCAGCAAAAAAGCTCAAATACAAGATGCTGCTGATGGCATTTCATCCAAAGTGGATGCAGAAAGATTTAAAAGGATGTAAAGGGGTGACTGAAAGCTATAGAATGAATAAGCTTGATAAAGTAGTTAATGAGAAGTACGAGATGAAATCGGTTATTCGGAGTACTATTTGATCTGGAGTACTTGCCTAATGGGGTGGTCTTGGAGCGTAATACATAACCAGTAAGGCAGTATTGTACCAAAACTTTATAATGGAAAATAAGGTTTTAAATCACGGTTTATTCGCAGTGATTTGACCACATGTGGTAAATATGGGGAGAGTGGGTGTAAGTACACTTTGAAAAAAATCCACTCTGTACCTTGGAAGCCATGCAGCACGTGAGGCTGAATGTCCAAAGAGAGTAAGGGAGTCAGAATTAATTAGGGTTATATCTAATGGAGAACTAAAGATGAGGAAGTAGGTAAGAAATAGAATGATGTGAAACAGGAACCTAAGGATGACAAGTCAGTCGGGAAGCACGAGTGTTGCTTTTGTAAGGATCCGATGATGTTTTTTTCCTTTTTGGCAATGGTGATTAACTGTATTGCCGGACCAGAAGAAAATGTAAGAGAAGTGACATAATTGGAGGTAATTCAAGGAGATTTCCGAGTGTCCATGGAGTTTCAGGAGGTGTGCAGCCTTTGTTGATAGAGGCTTTGTGTCCCTCTCAGAAACCCGAGAAAAAGATACATTTTAGCGGAGTGGAAAAATAAGTGGGAAGGACTTACTATTTATTTAGTCAGTGGATATCTTAGCCCAAGTCCAGTAGATGATGATGAAGTAACGTTTTGTATGCCAAATGTCACTAAAAACCAGAAGAGGAAGATGAAAAGAAGAAGAAGAAAAAGCAGAAGCAAAATATGGCAATATATTGACATTTCAATACAAATGAGAGAGTACAAGTTAAACTGGAGTCTAAGAATATAATCAAAAGCTTCAAATTGGATTGAATAAAGGGCAGTGACAAACAGGAGTATTCAGCCTTGATTTAAAAGAGCTAAGTTTTGCAGCAGACCTGCAGTTTTCTGGGCGTTTTTTTTCTCCAAATGTGCGATGCATACAACTCGAAAGCTGCCTCTCCATGTTTAATTTTGGCTTTGAGGAGAGAAAGCAGACCTGTCCGAGATGACCTGAGAGGTCTGGATGGTTTATAGTGTAGCAGAAGATCAGGGGGACACAATAAGTGCCATTGAATCTTTATTGACCACAGTGAGTGGACAGAATCTCCTATAGCACACTGTCCCCATCACTGCACTGGGCCATTGGGATGTTCTTTAATTAGGACCAGAGGGATTCAGGGTCTCATAACAGTGGCTGGGTCCCTCACAAGTCACTTGATGACCAAATCCAACTCTTCCAACTATTTCTCAAAACAGAAGATGTGTTGTTTGAAATGAAAATAGAATAAGAAAAGGCCTCCTATTTGCTCCACTGGATTTGTAAGATGGAGACCCTGACCCCCTCCACTGCTTTCACTTAAAAATGTTGCATTGAAAGAATGTAATATTGATTGACAGAACAAATCCTGGATAACTGACATGTTTTTAAAGGGGGCCTCACTCTATCTGTTTTCCAGTGACTCAGATACATAGCTTGTCTTCAAGCCAGCAAACAAGCTTCTATCTCCTCGTTTTATACAGGAGCCATTATAGAAGAAATTGATTAACAACATGGACATGGGTCCAAGAGGAACCTCTGTGTGGGTATGAAACAGTGTGTGTGTGTGGGGGGGGGGGTCCTCTTGCAATCAGGTTTTGAGCAAACCAAGGATCAGAATGTCAGCTTTGATTAGTGACGGGGATTCAGTCAGCAAGAGGGGGATGAAAAGAAGACATTACAGGTTTGGTGTGTTGTCTCACTGGCAGTACTGTGGTTTCCAGATTGTGTTGAATCAGGTTTACTGAAGTAGTGCCAAAGGAGAGTTTGGGAAATAGACAATTTGGGAAATCTGCAAATACTTAGAAATAAAGAGGCTGTTTGTGTGATTTTTATATACTCCTACATATCCCAATAACTTACAATCAAAATGTTATGAATCAGATCATCTGGACATAGCAGTCTGTCCAGTAGTCCCAGTGGTTCTGTCCCCCAGACACTGTGCTCCAAATGTTGCCTGTGCCATTCACCTTTCCATTTGGTTTAATGCGAAGGCCTTTTAAAGCCATCCATTTCTCTTCTAATTTGGTATCTAGGGGCACCATTTGACTGTATCTTTACATAAGCTTATTAATTATTGCATGTTTTCCTGTAAGCACGGAAACAAGTGTGAGGACACAGACACACATGCATACAAACATACACATATACATAAATACATACATCCACACACACACACACACACACACACACACAACCAAACAAACAAATATATCTATGCATACATACATACTATATGTTGGCACACCAACACCTAAACATGTGGACATCCATAAATATGGGTTCATTTTACGTGTGGCAAATCCATATTATTCCTTCCATGTTGCTGGTTTTGATTCCCTTTCCCGTCTCTCACATCTCACTATTGTAATGCTTCTCCCATGCTGTGGAGCTCCTTCAGGTGACGTATGTTGAAGTCAAACCACATGTTTCATGATTTGATGTGATTTCTTTCCCCAGAATGATTTCTATTTAAAAATGGCGTAGCTTGGGCAATAGATGGAGTTAAAAACTTCAAGACAGCATTTCCATTGATGAATGATTCTGTTTGATTATTTGAATGGTTGATATGAACTTTGTTATTTGAATGGCCTCTCCCGTTTGTCCTTTTCTTCAGCATATCAAAGCCTTCTACAACACAACGTGGATTGAGAGGTATGGGGAGCCCATCGGAGCAGAGACCGCCACCCTGCTGTGGTCCATCACAGTGTCCATATTTTCCATCGGGGGTCTTTTTGGTGCACTCATGGTCTCATTGATGGTCAAAATTCTAGGAAGGTAGGGTCACCTATCTCAGAGTATAATGACTTTGATGTTGCTCATATTTGATGATATCCCTCAACAAGTCACTTTCAAAGTATGCTTCTTTTTTTTTCTTTTACTGACTAGATTTAACTTCTAGCCCTGCATGAGTGCTCTGTAGTGAATCCCCAGGCAAAAAAAAATGTGTAGTCGTTTTGAAGTGTGGAGAGTCTGATGCACTACAGCAGCACCTCTCCCTTCATCCCTACTCTCATCAACGCTCTCTCCTTCTTTGTCTCCTTTCCTTTCTGTCAGTCTCTCTGCATCCATCCATCTCGGCCTGTCATTTCCTCATCACTGTGGATTCTCCTCTCAGTCTCTATCCCGTCAACTCTTCACCCACTCATCTCGCTTCATCACCAGTGCAGTGCAAGACTAGAGAGAGAGAGAGAGAGAGAGAGAGAGAGAGAGAAGAATTAGAGAGACAAGGGAGAATGTATGAAGCATAAACTTAATGAGGTCAGAGTGCCCGCTGTCCCAGCATTCAGAGTGGGGTGAGGGGACTGAGGTTTCCTTAACATTTTCTCATAAAGCAGATTGTCTTATCCAAAGTGACATGTAAAGAGTTCCCCATGGTGCCAGAGAGAGCTAGAGGCCATTCTCAGGCTCAAACAGTAAACCGGAGAATTGCGATACCAGCTTATTCGTCTGCTGTGCCACAGAAGTGCAGTGGATGACAATCGTGCACTTCAACACTTGGTTTCTGACATCTTCTCTGAGGCAGTTGGTCAATGGCCACTTGCTCCTCTCAGCTGCAATGCGTCCTCCAGCAAATAGTCCTGCTCTTCAATGAGACTATCATAAGATCAGACAAAATGAGATATTCCTTTATTCGTCCCACAAGAGGAAATGTGCAGTTACAACACAGCAAAGTGGAAAGCAGAACAGAAACATAGAAATAGGTTCTTTTTAAATTGGCAGCTAAATTTACTCAATTGCACATGGAATTATTTTTAGTGCACAGTAAATGTTTGTGTGTGTGTGTGTGTGTGTGTGTGTCTGTGTGTGTGTGTGTGCGTGTGTGTGTGAATTTGTGTGTAAGGGGCGGCATAGCTCAGTGAGTAGAGCAGTCATCTGGCAATCAGGGGGTTGCAGGTTCGATCCCCACATCTGCAGAGGAGCATGCTAAAGTGTCCTTGAGCCAGACACTGTCCCTCTAACTGCTCTGCTCTGTGATGGACTGCCGATATGTCCAGGGTGTTACCCCACCCTTCGCCCCATGTGTGCTGGGATAGGTTCCAGTTAGCACACACACACACACACACACACACACACACCCAGGAGAGCTTGACTGAAGGGGCCAGTGATTTACAATGAAATTGACATTTCCTTCTCTGTTATTCACTTAGGAGAATTTCTTGAAATGTTGAATAGATGCACGAATGCAGCACAAATTCCAACAGAAAGAACACAAAGGAACACATTAAATGCTGTTCAAACCAAGTGGTGTCTAGACAGTGTAAATAAATTGTTAGCTGAAAGAGACAACACACAGCCAATGAGAGAGATAACAGAGGATTATCATTGATCTGGAGACTGAGAGGGCCTTTGTGTTTCACTCTTAGTTCTTATATGTGTGTTGTTAACTTCCATTTGTTGTTAATTTCCATTCCACCGATTAGTACACTAGGACTCAGAAGGACACAGTCAGCTGTTGGCTTCGATTCTCTCTGTGGCTTTCCTTGAGCTACTGATGGTCATCATGGTCCTATTGTGGACATATCTAGCATGATGTCTGTGCAGACCTCTTTTTTGCCAGTGGTTGTCCTTTCTCGGACCACGTTTGGCAGATACTGACCACTGCAAATCAAGAACTACCCACAATACCCACTGAACCTGTTGTTAAACAATCACAATCTAACCCTTATCAAAGTTGCTCAGATCCTTACGCTTGCCCTGTTTTACAACTTTCAAAATATTAGGATCAGGAACTGACTCTCCACTTGCTGCCTAATATATCTTACATCTTGATAAATGCCATTGTAACAAGACACTCAATGTAATTTACTCACCAGTCTGTGGTTTTAATGTTTTGGTTGATTGGTGCAAGTTGCTATCGTAAGCACAGTAAAGTCATGCATGCAATATGGCTATGCTTTGTGCTTCTCTCAACACCACAAATCAGAGGCAGTAAAGAAATATTGGGCAAGCAGGGAGTAATAAAAGAAATGTGTTTTCTGGAAAGAGGCAATATTGCCAATATTGAGTGCATCTTGATTGAAATTAAAATGGTAGATGGACTTGTTCTTATATAGCATTTTTTCAGTCTAACAACCATCCAAAAGACATGCATAAAGACACATTTTCAAATGCCTGATTTTTCAAACACTATTGAAATTGCACTTGTCAAGTTCTGTCCATGTCAAGTTCAAATATCAAGTTCTGTCCTCAAAAAGCAGATTAATTAGACTGTATTTAGGTTAAATGATAAATGGACTTGTTCTAATAGTGCTTTTCTAGTCTAACGACAACTCAACGCACTTCAGGTTGCACGTTAACATCACCATAGCAAGATTCCAGAGCAATCTGCCTAGAGTGTGAGAGAAGCCGACAACCCTAAGCCAACAGTTATCAAATCCCCTGATATTTTCTTCCTTGCAAATGAGCTGAAAAATCATAGGATTATTAATAATTCTATTATGTAAGGAATCTTAGTCATCCAGACATGTTCTTCAAAGGGAAGACCAAAACATTAAATTCTTTTGATGGTAGAGAAAAAAAAAAGTTTCTGAATGAGGAACAGGAGATTTCCAACCTATTCCGTTCCTCATGATCCAATGGTCAGGCCAGTGAAGAATTTCTCTATCGACGGGTTGCATTCCTCTACTCTCCACACCTTCCGAACACTTAAGCAATGACAAAATCCCCTCATTATTCAATAATTATGTACATGTGAAATAATCCATCCCCCACAACTAATAAAGATGCCAGTTTTTGAGCCAGAACAGACTTATGAAGCCTTTATTCTGAGTCATGTGAGAACAGAGTAGACACCCAAGGTCAAGAAACCTGTCTAATGCATCAATATCTCCTTAACATTCACATTGGCTCTCAGGGAGAGTCTTCAAGGACTCAATTAAAGCTGAAACGTACTATTCATCTCTCTAACATATAGCCTCACAGACATCTGTGAGCCAGTGGGTAATTTTGCACACTGTTTTCGAAAGTAATGGAGAGGATCTGAAAACAAGTTCTTGCAATGTGTTAAATGAAATGTAGTTCATGATATGCTTGACTGTGAAGTTTAGCTAGCTGGTGCGACTTAAGGCAAAGTGACATTAAAGAGTTGTTGATTTTTCGATTCAGTATTGTATTTTTGGAAAAACTTCATCAATTCTTTATCTATAAGTTTTCATTTGTTGTCAAACTAAGGTTGATAATTTGTAATTTCAAAATACCTTACTTTGTCCAAAGAAATCAGCTATTTTACTAAAGAGTAGAATAGTAAAAAAAAATCACCGACACTCAACTACTCTTTGGAACTTCTTTTTACCTTCATTAGGCAGCAACAGTGAAGATGCAGACAGGGAATGGGGTGTGTGTTAGAGAAGTATGACATGCAACAAAAGTCCCCAGCTGGATTCAAATTGTTATTTGATGGTTGCAACCATGTGACCATGTGGTGAACACTTTAACCATAGAGGAATACCAGTCATCTACTTCTTCATTGAAATCTTTTTTTACACACCTAAACCCAAGGGCCTATGGCTGGGAGGTGAAAGCTAAACAATTGAGCCCCATACACGTTTGGGTATGGTCTCCCTGGGTCAGGTAATAATCTATCTGAGAATGGCTGTACCTGGGAAGACATGTTTCACTGGTAGTGAGTTATTTCATTCAATAAACACTTTAGAGTTCACAACTGGAGATTTCTGCGGAGCCTGGAAGGAATCATTCAGACACAAAAAAAAAATTCAATATGGAAACCCATGCTCTCCACTTTGAAATTGGTGCCCCCAGTTCTATAATTTATGCTCTTAAATTGATATGTTCCCTTGAATTAGCAAACTGTATCCTCAAACTATTTATCACTGTCCTGAAATTAGTAATTGATGTCCTCGGTTTTGCATGCCAATTTCATTAAGTAAAATATGATTAGTTGACTTTGCTCAGAAAAAAGAGATAAATTGGAAACCCGTTGCCTCAGGAAAAGTAAGTACATTAGCTTGTTAAGGATAAGTAATGCATAATTGAAAAATAAAACATTTATTGGACATACTTAATACAGATGACTTACGACTATTCTAAGTTCATGTATCAATGGAAAAATATGTTGTGGTCACTGATTTATTTTTCAAATTAACTTGAGCTGGTTGAATAAAAAAAATAAGAAAACATGAGGTTTACTTACGCGAATTGAATTCATTGAAAGAGAGCCCCTTGATATGTAGCATCTCATTGTTAATAGACTTCTATGGACCAAATCATAGAACAAATACAAACAAAAACATGATTATATAGCAAATATAGGAAACAAATAGGTGGTTTTAAGATGTGAATAAGATGAGAAGTTTTAAGATGTCTTGAGAGGTAACACATCTCAGAAAAAGTGGGAGATAATTCCAGTTGGAGGGCACTTTACTTAAAACTACTGACTTGTATCCGAGTACTGTCTACTTAATTGAATCCAGGAAACCTGTTGCCTCGGTACAATATAGTAAATACAACTGATATTGTATATTAAATTTTACTTGGTCTCATACTCATGGCAAACTGCATCACACTTCGCTAATTCTCAATCACTTGACATAGTGGCAGCATGGCTCTAGAGCTGAGAGCTGGTCATCCAGTAATCAGAAGGTTGCTGGTTCAATCCCTGGCTCCTCCAGAAAACTTGTTTGAAATGTCCTTGAGTAAGTCACTGAAGCCCTTACTGCTCCCTGTGTGCTGCAGGTGACCACTGCTCCTATAGAGTAAGATGGGTTATATGCGGAGGACAAATTTCATTATAAAAATAGTCACCAAATAAAGTGTCTTTACTTTGTTACTATACAGAAATCCCTAAATAAATTTGATTAGCATGTAAAAAAAGTTTATTGGGTGAGTTAACGTCAATTTGGCACTTTTATACAACATGAAGGCCATTCGTGTGTGTGTGTGTGTGTGTGTGTCCTTGTGCAGATATAAGTAGGATGCAAGATTAAACCACATAAGGTCTCTGGAAAATCTAAAATTGTATGCCAGGGTTGACTACAATGTTAAGGCAAATTCCCTTGGTATGGACTTTTAAAGGACAAGGAAATTAAAAATAGGAGACCTGGTCCGAAAGCAGTGGGCCACTGCGGATACTTGGAGTCAGCTTAGACTGAAGATATTGCCTGTATGAGCGATGGCAAGTTTATTTCAATAAATGCTGTATCCAGAATATAAACTTTTTTCTAGGTTTCACGATTAGTCTCCGCGTTTAGGGGTTGGAGGAGGTAGAATGGAGCTGGGATATTGAGGCTGATGCACTTCCTGCTAGTTCGTCATTTCCTGGTGTCGATTTCCCGCCGAACTTCTGTGGCTCCCGAAGATGGAAAGAAGAATATTAGGTAAAAAAAGAACATCTTTTTTAGCCCATATTTTACGTGGAAACCGACACAATTTGGTTTTTGAATTTTGATGGTTGCCTCTCCCAAAGAATAAAGCATCACACGTCATTAGATATTTTTTTTCAGGACCAACAACCGCCGTATGTTAATTCGATTTTTAGCTAGGCCAATGTTAAAAGTCAGGGCTGTTCTATCGCCATGTTTAAGACTAAGAAGCACAAGCTGTATGTAAAGCTATATCACTGAAATGTCTATCTTTAATTAAATATCGAGCTAAATGACTTGTGAATACAGTTTCAGTGCAGACCATGGGTGTATACCACGAGTCTAAAGTTATTTACGGAACCAACAGCGTTTAGCTCAAATAAGGCAGCCGAGTACCGAGTTGTCAGATTACTTTACATTCCTTTAAACCCTTTCACTGAAAACCATGGCGTTATCTTCAGAACCGCTGAGTTAATGTAATCTTCCCCCCAACAGGATTTTCACTATAAGCTATCACCGATATATTTTTAGATATAAATAATAGTTATACTCAAGATATCTGAAGGCGAAAACCTGTCAAACCATGGTCTTTTAGCTAAATGCATACATACACGTTCTCATACAATAGCCTACTCGAATAGAATTACGGTGATTGTATGTACTCCAGCATTCAAATAACTGATTATGCAGATATACACT